>JAJMFZ010000032.1:0-59637 GCA_030568455.1 Teunomyces tritomae
TCAATCATTGGATCACAAGATTGTCCAAATCTCAGAATTTGAGAATCTTGAAAAGTTAGCGAATGAGCCTAACTTGGATCATATTAGATCTAAGGCTCAATCATTGGATCACAAGATTGTCCAAATCTCAGAATTTGAGAATCTTGAAAAGTTAGCGAATGAGCCTAACTTGGATCATATTAGATCTAAGGCTCAATTATTGGACCACAAGATTGTCCCAATCTCAGAATTTGAGAATCTTGAAAAGTTAGCGAATGAACCGGATATTTACCATTTGCAATTGAAAGCAACGAAACGCGGCTATTCGGTGATTGAGGACCAAAAGTTGGAAGATTTGAATACTCTTGCTCATTCACCTCCTATTGATCATGTTAATGAAAAAGCTGCAAAACATGGACTAGTTACAATTGGGAAGGCAGAGTTGGCTGATATTGATAAACTTGCCAACGATCCTGACTTGGAACACCTTCAGAGTAAAGCTGAAAACATCCTGCATGTTCTTATACCAAAGCTGGAACATAGTAGTTTGCAGCAAAGAGCTTTCTCTCCAACTTTAGCTCAACTTTCATCTTTTGCGAAAGCTAATGATAGTTTAATTGTTACTGCAAGTGAACACAAATCTTTGTTGAAACAAGTTGAAGAACCAACCCTTGAATACTTGAATAAAAAATCAGAACACCTTGGGTATGAACTTATTAAAATTGAAGAACTTGAGTTGTTGAGTCAGAATACGAAATATCCAACTAAGGAATTCTTGGAAGAAAAGGCCCAAGCCTATGGTAGCACTCTTATCAATTCTGAAGAATTGGCAGGATTACAAAAGCGTATTGTTTCCCCTTCTCTAGAAGAAGTGAAACGTAATGCGCAGAAATTGAACCATTGTATCATTGAAAAATCTGAACTTGAAACTTTGAATCAATTGGCACATAATCCAGAGATCGATCATGTCATTTCAAAGTCTAAGAGTCATAACCTTGTACCTTTAACTTCTGAGGATCACAAGCATTTGAAATCCTTGGCTCACGAACCAAGCGTTGAACACGTGAAATCCAAGGCAGCTGATCACGGTTTGGTAACTTTACCAAAGGAGGAGCACGCAACTTTGATCAAGAAATTGGAAAATCCATCAAGTCACTTTGTGGAAGAGAAGGCAAAACTCCATGGTTTAGTTGCTATACCAAGTGTTGAACATAACAGATTATTAGAATTGACTGAAAGACCATCTCTTGATTTCTTGAAGTTAAAGTCAAGAGATCTTGGTTATATCACTTTAGAGGAGGATGAACATCAAAAACTAGTTCAACTAATCCAAGATTACGACAATCCTTCTAAGGATTATATTCACGAGAAAGTGAAGGTACACGGGTATGTTGTGTTGCCGAAGGAAGAATTTGAGGTTCCATCCAAATCCTATGTTGAATCAAAAGCTGCAATTCATGATTTGGTTACATTGAGCAAGGAAGAATACAATGAGTTTACAAATAAGATCGAATCACCCTCAAAGGAATACATTGAAGAAAAGGCAAACTTGCTTGGATTAATAACTATGCAGAAGAGTGACCATAACAACTTGTTATCAAGGCTAAACAATCCATCTAAAGAATATATCGAACAGAGGGCAGAGAATCACGGTTTAGTTACTTTGACTGAGCAAAGGTATTCAGACATCTTGACTATGGCAGAAACACCATCCATAGAACACTTATCTTTGAAGGCAAAAGACCAGTTACATGTCGTCGTGCCTCAGAAACAATATGAAGATATGACCAAGATTGTTGAAACACCGTCCAAGGAACATGTCAAGGAAAAGGCTCTTGCTTTAGGATTAGTCGCGATTGCAAGAGAAAGTTATGAACAAGTCTTGCAGAAGGCACATTCACCAAATGAACAGCACGTCTCTGAAAAAGCAAGATCATTAGGTGGAACTTTTATCAAGAGTAGTGCCTATGAAGAATTGTTGAATAACGCAAACTCGCCTAGTGTGGAACATTTGAAAGAGAAGGCTATAGTGTATGGATTAGAACTCGTTGACACTACCGATCTTGAAAAGGTGAGAGGTTTGGCCTCTGCACATGGATTGGAACTCGTTGACACTACCGATCTTGAAAAGGTGAGAGGTTTGGCCTCTGCACATGGATTGGAACTCGTTGACAATACTGATATTGAAAAGGTCAGAAGTTTGGCCTCTGCACATGGATTAGAACTTGTTGACACTACCGATCTTGAAAAGGTCAGAGGTTTGGCCTCTGCACATGGATTAGAACTCGTTGACACTACCGATCTTGAAAAGGTGAGAGGTTTGGCCTCTGCACATGGATTGGAACTCGTTGACAATACTGATATTGAAAAGGTGAGAGGTTTGGCCTCTGCACATGGATTGGAACTCGTTGACAATACTGATATTGAAAAGATTAGAGGTTTGGCCTCTGCACATGGATTGGAACTCGTTGACAATACTGATATTGAAAAGGTGAGAGGTTTGGCCTCTGCACATGGATTGGAACTCGTTGACACTACCGATCTTGAAAAGGTGAGAGGTTTGGCCTCTGCACATGGATTAGAACTCGTTGACACTACCGATCTTGAAAAGGTCAGAAGTTTGGCCTCTGCACATGGATTTGAGCTTGTTGACACTACCGATCTTGAAAAGGTGAGAGGTTTGGCCTCTGCACATGGATTAGAACTCGTTGACACTACCGATCTTGCGAGATTGAGAAGTTTGGCTACTGATCCAGAAATCCCAGAAATTGAGAAGTTTGCAAGCAAGCATGATCTTAAGGTTCTTCCGTTGGTAGATTTTAATTCCTTGTCGAAAAGTGCAAACTTTCCTGATCTCTCTCACGTATCAGAACATGCTGAAAGATTGGGATATCAAATTTTAGAATCTGCTGAGTTTAATCATTTGGATGAAATGGCGAACCGCCCAAGTGTTGATCATCTTCAATCGAAAGCAAACAACCTTAGTTCCAGTGATCTTGTGCAATTTATTAAAAACATTTCTGGAAAAGCTAAGGAACATAGTTTGTTAGTCTTACCCCAAATCGAGTATGATAGTTTACAAGAAAAGGCTAATCGTACTTTGGAAGATCATGCTGAATCGTCTAATATGGTTTTGATTGAACCTACTAAATTGAAAGAAATGGAGAGTAACATTGAGGTTCCAACGCTCGAGTACCTTAAGGAAAAGGCAATTAATCACAGTTGCTGTGTCATCGATTCTAAAGAATTAGAGGATCTCCAATTTTCTGCTAATCAGAATATTAATGATAAAGCTAAAGCTCAAAACTTAGTCGTGGTACCTGAAGAAGAGTACAATATGATGACTACATTGCTAGAAAAACCATCTATGACCCACCTAGAGACGAAAGCTAATGATTTAAACTTCACACTAGTTGAAAAGTCTAAGCTTCAACAGTTGCAAGATCAAGCAAATCAATCAATTGAGGAAAAGGCCTCAGAAATGAGAATGGCACTTGTATCCGTCGATGAATTTGAGGAACTCAAGAACAAAGCTAACACACCAACTTTGGCTCAACTCACTGATCATGCATCTATAAACGATCATGTTATACTTCCCAGGTCAGAGCATGACCACTTGAACAGTATTGTGACCAACCCTCCTATTGAACATGTGTCAGAACGCGCTTCTGCTCTTGGGCATGTTGTCCTTTCAGAGGAAGAATATAACACTTTGAAAGAGAAAGCCAGCGCCACGTTAGATGAGAAGATACGTGGAACAGACTTGAAATTAGTTCCTCAAGCAGATTATGATGCGTTGTTAGTTCGTGCTAATAAGCCTTCAATTAGAGAAATTTCTGAACACGCACAGTTCAATGGTTACGTTGCTATTCCAGCAGATGAGTACAATTCACTTAAAGAAATCTCGGAGATTCCACTTGAAGTCCGTGCGGCTTCAGAAAATAAAGTAATTGTTGATCGCGCAGAGTATGACAACTTGAAGAAGACGACTGCAAGCCCATCGCATGATTACTTATCCAAGGCGTCATCTGCTTTGGGCTTCACCTTAATTGGTGGTGATGCCCTTGCATTGCTTCAAAGAGATGCAGGCAAGGATCTTCACTCGCGAGCCAAGGAGGAAGGAAAGGTCGTCATTGAAGAAGCTAATTACCAACAACTTCTTACACTTGAACGTAGTCTAGATGAAACTAAGCAGGCTTTATCGATTGCCAACGCAAGAGCTGCCCTGTCCGAAAACGCAAAGGAGATATTAGGAAATTTTGATTTGGTGGCTGTTCCTCAACACGAATTAGCTGCGCTCAAGGCTATCAAATCGGAAGCTGATAAGAAACCTACAAACGAGTCTACCGAAGCATTTGATGATGCGAATGACTCTTTTGTTTTGAGTCGTACTGAATTAGCTACAAGTGCGGCAAAGTTGGATTTAGTAGTGATTCCAAAGTCAGAGTATAATGATTTATCACAAGTGACCGATGAAAAGGCGTCTGAGTATGCCAAAGCTCAATCGCTCACTTTGATCCCAGATCTTGAATTGCTTCACATGAAACAAGCTCTAGCAGAAAAGGATACTCAACTATTTAATTTGCGGAATTCTGAGCAAGTTATAACCAAAGAAAGTATCATGGAGAAACTGGGAGACTTCGATTTAGTTTTGTTAGAACAAGAAGAATACCAAAACTTGAAGGCTCTCTCCATTCCTCCGCCAGAAGTTATACTAACTGAGGAAATTTTGAGAGAAAAGGCATCTGAAAGGGGATTATCGGTTCTTAATCAACAACAACTTACTAAATACGAGAAGTTGTCGGAAATTGTAAAAGACAAGGGTCAATTTACGAAGGCTGGACGTAATTTGGGATTGTTGTGTATTCCTACATCCGAATTCGTTTCCACAACAAATTCGACTGAACCCGAAGTGGAGAATGTAAAGGTTGTACCAATCAGTTATTACCAGCAGTTACTTAAATTCAAGAGTTTATCTATCGATAGGGTTTCTGATGAAATTTTTAAGAGATATGCTGAAAAAAGAGGCTACCAACATAAGGGTGACAATGTTACTCCTGTCATGGTACAGCCAGCCACTTTTACGGAGTCAAGTACACACACACCTCCTGATCGTGCGATATCTGATAACGGCATGCATTTTACCCCTCCTGTTACTGCAATCAAGAACACACCACCTTCCACTGGTTCCCATGGTTCTCGTGGTTCTAGGGTGTATGGTGGTATGACCGCATCGGGTTCTGTGAGGTCCAACTTGTCACAGCATCATAGTTTGACTGACTCTATTCAAACTGGAATTCTTTCCATTGCGACTAATGTCTCTTTAACAGATAGGGCTATGATTCCAGCCATTACTCAAGTTGTCATTGGGGAATACTTATTCAAGTATTTCCGTCGTTTGGGACCTTTTAGTTCTATTACAGAAAGTCGTCATGAAAGATATTTCTGGGTTCATCCATACTCATTGACATTATATTGGTCAGAATCCAACCCTATTCTCTCCAATCCTTCTTCAGTTAAAACCAGAGCAGCGGCGATTGTTGGCGTCGAAAGTGTGGAGGACAACAATCCATTACCAACTGGTTTGTACTATAAAAGTATAATTGTCAAATCTCCTGACAAGAGCATCAAAATCACATGTGCAACCAGACAGAGACATAACATCTGGTACAATGCGTTACGTTACTTGATCAGCAGAAATATTGAAGATTTGTCCTTCGATACAGACAACGATGTTTCGGAAAGAGATGATATCTCCCCGTTACCGGCGGCCCGTAAGCCTGAGCCATTTTTTGAAACTGGAGAGCGTCATGCGTATCCAAGACAAAGAATAAGTTCTTCTCCAAGCATGCTTCGTAGCCCTTCGAATGCAAGGTTGTCACGATTCGGTTCAAAAAAGAGAAGTTGAGAATTGTACATAGTGTTATACGGTTCGAATATATATATTATATGTGTGAAAGTTGTAATGCATGCTGTCAGTAGTTTCTATGCTAGGATAGGAACTTCAACCTTGGATCTACCAGTTTGGGTTGGGGGTGCTACGGCTGGGGTATAATCGATGTCATCATTACAAAATCTTGAAAATATCGACCATTTGCGGCCAATATTAAGAATAGTAACAATAATTATAGAAAACAATGACACGAAGATTGTAAGTTTGAAGATTGGGCTATAGCAATCACTTCCAGTCAAACATATATGGTCCTTTGTTGCCAGGTCACCGATAGTCATTAATTGTGAGTGTGAATCATAGATTTTACCAAACAAACTTGTTAAATAAAAGCTTGGTAAAATTGGAGCTAAACTTACTACACCCCAATTGGATGAGAAGTTTGCCAACCCAAATACATCCCCGACAATTATAGGCATGATACAGAAGGTGAAGCCATAGAAGAACCCAGTCAATAACGAATCTGATGATAAAGCAGTGTATTCGGTAATCTTCGCTCCCATTATTTGAGTAATCAATAGTCCGATGCAAGGAATATATAACAACCAAGAGCGAGGCTTTCTGAAAGATTGAGATATTATGTCCCCCATGATTCCGGAAAGAATTCTGCCAACACAGTTTGCAATAGATATTAAGCCAACCTGAAGCTGCTGATCTCTCTGGAGAATACTCTCGATTTCACTAAGTGATACCCCTTTGTTGTTAATATTTCCGAAGTCCACCTTATGAGTAATCAATGCCTTCACCATATATCCAACTGAATATATATACATTTGTCCCAAAGAAGCAAGAGCACCGGTTACAATAAAAATTAACCAGAACTGGAAAGACTTCACCAAGTATATGCCCTTCAAGGTATGGTTATAATCTGTCTGGGCGGTGTATCCCGGAGATCTTCCTGATAAAGATACCTTAGGGCTTAATTGAGGTGTGCTGGGTGTGTGTGATTTTAATGTGTGCAATTCAATTGAGTTCGTTTGTCTCTGTTGTAGAGCTGGTCTTTTGATTTTATGTTGCCTGTCACAAATCATGACACTAGGGGCACATAAGACAAATATTCCGAGACAAGAATATACCATAAAACCCAAGAATGCAGAAGTATCCCCTGGGAAAAATGTGGATGCAATAACAGAATAGAATAGGGCACTCAATCCATACAATGCTAACGGTAATGAAGTAGCCACTCCTCTAATACTAGGAAAACTAACCGAGCAACATTTTAAGCAAGCCAAGTTAATGAACGTTGATCCCGATCCTATTGCAAACAATAGAAAGGAGGAAACAAAAAGGTTGCTGAACTGTCTGTCAAATTGAAGTTTCATGCCAACGTATCCTAAAGAGATTGCAGCCCCACCGATTAACATTGCTAAAGAGTAGCCGGTGCTATCCACAACTGATCCAGCAACAGGACCAGTAATGGCAACACCAATAGTCCCTAGAAGGGCAATAGTTGACGAATCAGTAACTGAATAATCTAACTGTTTAGCAAATTGAGGACTGTAGGATGAATATAAATATAAGGTCCCACAAATCAATCCTAAGAATGTACATGATAACAAGACAAATACTTTTTGAACAACTGGTGATATCATGGTAGTGGATTGATAGGTTGTATTGGTATCTCCAGTTTGTGTGATTCTTCTCTTTATTAAGAGGATAAGCCGATCATATATTTAGGAATGGTTTTGAATAGTGTAGCAAATGGTGTTGAGTAAAGTACAAAAAATTAATTCCTTGATTTTAGTCCAGATTGGCGTCGCGGAGAAGCGTGTAACTTATAAATGTTAGAAAAATAAAAGGACACGACAAAAAAATAATCTGCGCTGATTCTACATTATTCATTACAAGATGTGTTCATTCATCACTGAGTCTGCCGATGTAACCTTTAATGTTATTAAAGGTGGAAGCCATTTGAAATCTTGTTTATCATTTACTCTTTGTAATTTTCTCTTTATGGTACTGTTCTAGAACTATGTACTTCAATAAATTAGACGAGGTAGAGGATAAGTAACTCACCGCTATTTGCAGCTTACAAAAATTTAAACAAGAGTGTTCTTGTTATTAAGCATTTTTATTTTAATTTGCTTAGAAAGGAAAGTCACTAGCTAGTATATCAATGAACTAAATTTCATTTTTCAAAATGTCTTCTAGTGTTGCGGGAGTACCATTTGTTTTGGTAGCTTGTTTCCAATTTATCAACAAGCTGCTCAATATAGGACACTTTTTTAGGTGCGTTTTCTAGTCCCACATATGGTACTTCTTTACAAGCTGAGCAGTGACATGAATAATTGTGCTTGGAATTAGGGTAGGGTACATTATAATCGTTCTCTGCTAGAAAATGCCAGTTCATTTGATTGTGTATTTTCATCAATGATAACAATTCGCAGTCATTATTATCTATTAGATCCCCACTATACTGATTTTGTCCCTTCCTGTCTCGATTCAAAGTTGATTTCTCTGTAACCATTATCTGCTCTAAATTCAGTTCTGGCTCCCTTTCTCTCAATGAAAATTCACACCGACTTTCTTCTTGTTTTGTTAATTGCTGTCCCCAAGCCCTAAGTTCTTGCTCCAGGTTTTTATATCCTCTCGCAAAACCTTCCAATTCTGAAGTTGATGTGTCATTATATTCTTGATGTTCAGGATGCAATTTCATTTCGTTTTGTTCCAATAGTCTCTCCACAACTTCGAATACCCTATTTGCTGCCAATCTGGTTTCTTGCTCAAAAATCCTCAACTCTTCTGGCAGGGTCCCTAAGATTGCACTTGGAAGTAATCGAACATCCCGTTCCTTTAGTAATACCCTAGTTGCTAGTTCACAACTTTTTGCGGGGTTATTTTCATTCAGATTACTTTCATATTTGAAATCGCTGCCGCTTTCCGTACTTTTCTTGTCTGTTCCTTCAGTGTGTTCTTCATTTCCTTGATCTAAATTCAATGGTGATTCAGCTCCAATCAATACGTTAGTTAAATTGTTCTGAATGTGAGTAGTTGATGGTATAAACGTTCCTTCTCTCGTTGCTCCAGTTTTCACTGAATACATGCATCCAGGTTTATCTATTATGTTTAAATTTGAAATATTGTTAAAGCTAGAAATGGGAGAGTTTGATTCAAATGTTTTGTTATTTCTGTGATAGACAATGCTGTTCATAGCATACAGACTTTCAAGTTCCTTGTTCTTTGTGTTCAATGAGTTATTCGTATCATAAACGGAAGAATTTGAACCTTTATTATCCTCTCGTGTTGATGAAATTTGACCAATTCCACCAAACTGCGTTTCCTTAATTGACATGTCAGACTTTAATGGCAACATTGAAGTAATTTTCATATCAAGATCATTTGCTGAGAGTACACACCCA
Organism: Teunomyces tritomae; assembly: GCA_030568455.1. Classification (NCBI taxonomy): domain Eukaryota; kingdom Fungi; phylum Ascomycota; class Pichiomycetes; order Serinales; family Debaryomycetaceae; genus Teunomyces; species Teunomyces tritomae. Next base: position 9,289 of record JAJMFZ010000032.1, read on the forward strand.
TGCTTGTGTGATTTAATAACCTTTTTAGAACTGCTCCGGTATAGTAGCAAGGGCTTTTGTCCAATTCCCTCTACTCTTTTTCTCCAATCACTGCCAAATATATAAGCAAATCCATCTTGAATTTTCAGATAGGCATGCTTCTTTTTTGTAACAGGTTTATCGTTCCAGCAATTGTATTCTGAGCATGGGGTATCATTTTCATTCTTAGCTTTCTCTTGACACAGCTGTTTTGAATCTATGCAACTCATCTCAATTATCCTAATCAATTTAGGACGGAGTAAAGTTAGCTTTTTGGAATGAATAATAGGTTTATTCGAACTGGCTTTTATTAGATTAGTTTTTTTTTGGCGCTAGTTGCAGCCAAATTCAAGATCTTTCGGTTTTGTAATCGCGCTTTAGATACGATTAATGTAAATTACCTAAAATGGATTTCATATTGGCCTGATCTTGATTATATTAATGATAATCCTTATTTGAACTTATTTCATACTATATAAGATCTAAGAGTAATTAATAACTATGCGGTTTGTTATGATTTTTTTAAATTATCATTATTTCTACTCAAATTAATTAAAACAATAACCTTCCCAACAAACATTAATTAATAGAACATTAAGTCTAATAGTTGATATTATTTATTTTAGATTAGCCAACTGAATTAATCAAACCTAAACTGAATCTTTTCACTTTCTTTGTTACCAAGTAGAATTTAGTGTCAATAATTAAATACTTTGTGCGTTTGATTGGGAACGAAAGGAAAACTACAACACCGCAGTATCAGAATTTCTAAATACAGGAAGTTCTCAAGTCGTGGTCATGTCGCAATTACATTAACACAATCATGACAATATCCAGAGAAAAGATTGACCATTTGATACTTGACTATTTCATTCAAGAGGGTCATCGTGAAGCTGCTGTTACATTAGCAAAGGAATTAAACATTGAATTGGAAGGATCGTCTTGTAAAGACAATACTGATACTGTTAAATTCAATCCCTTTTTGAATAAATTGTTGGCGAGAGATGAAATAAGTGACGATGAATTCTCCCTCTTGCTAGATGGATATCTTAAGTCTAGCGATGGCAAGTCCACCACGAATTTATCCAAAGAGAAGAAAATTCAAGATAACTCTCGAATATATTCCACTTTGGTGTCCGGATATTCTACTATCGACCAACGCAAAGAGATCAAATTGCTCATTCTTAAGGGTTCCATTACTGAAGCTATCAAGAAAATAAGTGAAAATTTCCCTACAATATTAGATTCAAACAACTTGTTGCATTTCAAGCTACTTAGGTTGAATTTGATAGAAATGATTCGAGACCATAAGTTAAGCGTAAATCTACAAGACTTAGATTCCGAGCGACAATTTTTGGATGAAATTCTTACGTTTGTTAGAGAAAACTTGATAAGCAAGGTATCCAACTCTTTCAAGTTATTAAAAGAGTTGGAAATAACAATGAGTCTTTTGTGCTTCAATTTTGATCCGGCTATCAAAAACATTGAAGACCAGAAAGATCTACCAAAACAATTGAGAGATTTATTCAATTTGTCGTTGAGGAGTCAGTGCTACAGGCTAGTGAACAAAGCAATACTTAACTTAGATTCCAAGGACAGTTCACTTATTGATGAAGCCAAGCGTTCGCCAAATTCGAACAATCTATTCATTGGACCGAAATATGTTGAATATGATTTGAGTCAACTAGATAAGGACGAAGAAGACACAAGAAATGCGAACCTTGATAAATCTTTGCAAGAGGTAGAAGCGGGACAGAACAACAAGAATGATTACATGATAGATGACAGGAAAACTATAGAGAGTACACCAACGGCAGGTAATCTGGAGGATGAATATATTAAGGAGGATGATTTGGAAGATGAAGAATGGACGAAACTACAGACTTTATCTTTAGAGTCAAAACTAGATCGGATTATCAAGTTATGGACTATTACTGAGCAGAGGTTGCTTGATCTTAATCTAATCCCAGAAAAGAGGTACACCTTTAGCAAAGAAGCACTTTGATACTAGATATTAATGTCAGTTTTATTATTTTGGCACTAGAGAGATCATTGAAATTAAACTACTATAATACAGTCTATGACGTTTCCCGTTTCAATATTGCAATGAACCAAGTACTTCTTATCGAATTTTTCCGTCAATTCATCATTCTTGGTATTAAACACACGAACAGATGCTGGGTCTCTGAATTTATCCTGGTTGTATTTGGAGTATATCTCCGATTCATTGAATAAATCTAGCATTTTTTTTCTTAAATGAATCACGGTTGATCCATATTCTGGTTCATCATTCATTTCGAAATCTTCAGGGCTAAATTCAAAGTGATACTTAACAAATTTATCAAGTAAGAATATATCATCTCCTAATTTGTTCTGTTCACGCCAATAAGACGTGTTCAATTTCGATTTCTTCTTATTGCTGTAGTATAAATGAAGCTTTTCTAAGTTGTCATGGGAAACTATATTCAAGCGGACATAGACGTGGGCACAATGGACAGGTATCTCTTTGAAAATATCCTTTGCATGATATTCCCAGAGATTTAAGTAGATGCCACTCCAGTAGATACTTTCGTAACTGATAACGAAGATAAAAGTGATAATAATAAACTCAGTGATAAGCTTACTGGCTGGAGTCACAACCAAATTAGAAAGGAATGGGTGTGAACTCAACACTTCCGTCAAATATGAATCGATAGACACAAGATACTTTGCGATGGTCGACATCTCTATTGATTTCTGTCTAAAGAATACCAGAATGAAGCTATTAGGGGAAAACATCTGATCATAAACGTACACCTGCAGATAAAGCATTTAGCGAATGCGAGGTCGGGATCTGAACTCTTTCACAGGGTTTAAACGTTGTACGCTATGAAATATACCTTCAATTTCTGAAATGACTAGCAGTTAGGATATTTTATAGCATAAGGATAGTTGTTTACTTTTGAGGTTACTAATTTAATATATTCAACAATAAGTACATATTCAACAATTTAATGTAACGAAAAAGTATATCTACTTTCGGTAATATAGGCAACTTGTCCGAGCGGTTAAGGAGAAAGACTTGAAATCTTTTGGGCTATGCCCGCGCAGGTTCGAGTCCTGCAGTTGTCGTAATTTTTTTTCTTCTGCGTACTATTTACTTCGTCTAAATACAAGAAAAACGGTCCAGAAGTTAATAAACTAATTGAACCGAAGCAGGCCTAGAATACCACATTTTTTTTTTGTATTTCGTTTCACATTGCAACAATGGGGTTTTGGAAACGCCTACTATTTTGGACTATAAAGCATTTAGATAAATTTTTTGCACCTTGTAATTGCCACGTTGAAAAATGTTGTCCGATCTACACCTGTTGTAATACTGCATAAAACATAATAGACGAATACTATTTCATATTTCAAACTCAAAGTAAGATCTGCCTGGAACTACTGGAGTGAACACGCCTCAAACTGCGTTGGGAAGGATCGTGATATAACACATCCAATTGTCCCTAATTTGTGTTCTTTCTAATTTACACATAGCTGTGAACTTCGAATTCAAAGTGTATTTTTGAAAAAATGGCATGGATCGAGTACAAAGGATTCGACCACCTACTTGATTACTCAGGACCTTGGCTTTGGTGGCTCATTGCCCTTTATTTTTGCTTGCCAATACTTGCTTACACAGTATTACCATTTTTTACCACTAAGGGAACCTACTCGGGGAAGAGAAGAACCATCTCGATCTTTGTGTTAGGTGATTTGGGCCATTCTCCAAGAATGTGTTACCATGCCAGATCCTTTTCGAAACAAGAATACTTTGTCAACTTGTGTGGTTATGTTGAAACCCAACCAAGTTATGAAATTGTTGATGATATCAACATTGAAATCCATCCAATTGAGGTTGTCAAGAATACGTCAAAATCTCCATTTTTAGTATTTGCGTTGAAAAAGATTATGATCCAAGTCCAACAAATCCTTAGTCTTCTTTTTAAATTCAGAGGATCAGATTTTATTTTGATTCAAAATCCTCCTTCAGTCCCAATTCTTGCAATTGTTATTTTCTTCATCAAGGTATTCAGCAAAGACACTCAATTGATTGTTGATTGGCATAATCTCAATTATACAATTTTGAACTTACGCTACAACAACTTGAATCACCCATTTGTTAAGCTAGTAAAGCTCTATGAGAAATATTTGGGTCGTTTTGCAGACTTACACTTTACTGTCACAAGAGCAATGTCAACATATTTGAACAAAGAATTTGGCTTCAGAAAGTCTAAAATAATCACTTTGCATGACAGACCTGCTGACCAATTTCAACCTTTTAGTGAGTTACAAATCACCAAGGAAGAGGTCTTTAGAAATCATGAGCTATTTGCTGATATTGAAGACTTGCTGAATTACAAGATTTTAGTGAGTTCGACATCTTTTACTCCAGATGAAGACTTCAGATTACTTTTGGGTGCCCTCAAAAAGTATGATATTACAGAATATAAAGACTTGCCTCCTATTTTACTAATTGTTACGGGTAAGGGTCCCATGAAGGACCAGTTTTTGCAAGAGGTTAAAGATCTCAACTTTTCAAGTAAGGTATTAATTAGATCTGCGTGGTTGGCTTCTGAAGACTATCCAGTAATATTATCAATTGCAGATCTCGGGATTTCCCTCCACACTTCATCAAGCGGAATCGACTTGCCAATGAAAATTGTTGACTTTTTTGGTTGTGGTATTCCTGTCATTTCCTTGAATTTTCCTGCTATCGATGAATTGGTCAAAGATGGCGTGAATGGATTAATAACCAAAGGCAATAAAGACTCTAGCATCCAACAAACTGAGGAAATATACAGACTTCTTACAGATGTGTTTACGGATGACAAGAAAATGACTATCCTTAAGCATGGGGCATTAAAAGAAAGCCAGTTAAGATGGGATGCAAACTGGGACGTTGCCACAAAAAACCGTTTTCAATACGACTTTGATTAAAACACTATAATGACGTAATATGCGATTTTAACAGTTGTAAATAGTCAAACTTGTTATCATCCTTCATGTGTTTTGGTTTTGAATTTGAATCTGTCCAAAACTGAAAGCCATCATTTTCGTAGGCATCAAGGAATTCATGTTCCGGTATCAAATCCCACTCTTCATCATTGAAAAGAGTCCGTTTGGTAACATAAGCCCAAAACTTTGCACTTTCAGTGTGGTTGTATCCTCCTCCCCCAAGTAACATAACCGGTATATTGGACACATGATTCATAGTAGTCTCAATGATTTTGGAGAGTCCTTTAATAGTAAGATTCCATTCTTTGTGCGGATCATTGCCTAGACCATCACAACCGCATTGTATAACCAAAACACCAGGGTCAAATTTAGAAATTAATGGTTTAACAATTTCATTTATAATTAGTAACAAGCTCGAGTCGCTAAGTCCTTTTTTTGTGGGAATATTAACTTTATTTGGAGTGGAGCTCTCTAAAGAACCAGTACCAGGATAAAATCCAACGTCATATCTGTGGATGGAACAAGTAAACACGTTTTTGGAAAATTCAAACCCGTTCTCAACACCATCACCATGATGCAAATCTAGGTCCAAGTAAAATACTCGACCAAACCCTTTTCGTAGGATACCAATGGAAAGTATTATATCATTTATATAACAGAAACCAGCAGCCTTTCCTTTCTTGCAATGATGTCTTCCCCCATACCAGTTAATCGCAACATTCTGAGTTGTTTTTGATTTCTCTCTAACTAAAGTATTAGCAGTGAATATACTGGAACCTGCAACTAGTTTGGCATATTCTGGCATGAAAGAAAAGGGATAACAATCATGCAGTAGTCCATATTTCTCACATTGGGTTTTGTCTTCCTCTAAATCGAAGAGTTCATCTTCAGAACTTGAACTCGTCTCACTCTCACTCTCACTTGCTGATTTATTTAGATCAATCGTTGAGCTGATAAACGAATCTTTAAATTTATTTCCTTGTATTATTTGCCGTAACTTGCCATAATTTCCAATGCTTTTATTTAAGTCCTCGCGGCTCCTAAGCAAACAGGTTAAAAATTTGGGATCATGATATTGGAGAAGTTGTCTTCTGGTTGCGGGACTGACCTCAATTATGTCTTCGCATAGTTGATCTAGTTTGTATGCCTTAATCAAAGAAGACACAAGCGACTGTCTTCCTATATTTGAGGGTAACAAATCACATACTTCTGACAACGCTCGAGACGAAGTTATCCACACTTTCCTAGACGCTTTTAAACTACCACTCGTATAATTATCACTGACATTACTCATAATCCAGCCTTCATTTTGTTTACGCTCACTAAATTAACATTATTGTCCATGCAGTACCCATCTAAAAGTGGTTGCAAAATTGAATCATAAATCTTTCTCCAGTCCTTTATTCCCTCCAAAATCCTAGTTTCCTGAGATTCAATATCAGAATTAGTAGATATATTGGGATATTCCAGATAGTTCTGATGAATAGCTTCTTGATATTTTAAATTGTTTAAGATACATTCCAACAAATTAGAGCACCTATTGAGGTTTCCCAGAGATAACAACTCTTTCAAGTATTCAACAAACGCGTCAACATCATCGGAGTGAGGACCACTTTGGCATATCGAGGATTCAATCCATTCTTTGATTTTATTCTTCATTGTAGAAAATGGAATACGTTCACCTAAGAACTTTGGAGCAGCATTAGTGATCGGTTGATCCAAAAGCCATTCTTTAGTAATTCGCTTCACTGCAACCAACGATTCTTCATACTGCCTGTTAACTTTTTCTTTCATCAGAGCCATATCAAACTTCTTAATTTTTTTCTTATACTCCAAATCTTTTAGAACTTCCTGTTTTATGGAAGACGGCAACTCGTTTAAAACTGAAGAGTCGTAACTTTGCGAATCCTCATAAAAAGCAGTTTGTTTTACAGGCAGTGCTGTTCTCGAATTAGACCTTTTCCTCTTGGATGGTGACTTAGAGGGTGACCTGTTAAACTTTTCAACCACCCGGACATATTTGGGGGTATTACCCATTTGAGAAGGAATTAATTGTTGTCGGTAAACCTTTGTATTCCCAACTTCATTTACTCCTTTAGACACAGGCAAGTTCTTACCCATGTTTCTTCTCTTCAATTCTTCATTAATTTCCCGTCGAATATCCCAAGGAAGAGATTCAAAGACTTCCCAATCAATTGATTCCAATCCACCAGAATAACCTAAATTATCCCCAGGTAAACTGATAGGAGGTGAAGGCATTCGAGTAGTTTTCCGAATTTCGGGTTGTGGTTTTAGTTGTGGAATCGTTTTTGGTATGCTCAAATCAAATTGGGATTTACCTATTTTATTGAATTGTAACTTTGATTGTTTGTTCTTCTTTAGATTATCAACATCTTCAAGTTTTGTCATTGTTACCGATATACCTCTCAATTCACTCACTGGAATATTTAGCATTCTGTACATTACTTTTAATTCAGTTCCTATTATACCCCAGTCATTAGTTGGAACTCCCAATCTAGAAGTTTTTGTAAAGAAATCACACAACCCCATTCCTAGGTGTTTCGGTGGGATGATGGGAGCATTTTTAGCCCTCTTTGCAAATTTAATAGTCAAACTGGATCCGCATATGCCTAGTGAGATTAATCGAGCATAAAGCTCTCTAGCTAATCTCATTAAAAAATTCTCCAATTCCTGAACTTTGTCAAACCTAATACCAAAATTGACGTCTACCGAAACAGATTTTCTACCAAGAACAGATTCGGGATTATTAAGATCAATTCCTACTGCGGCTGTATCCACACCTCTGCAATACTCATAAATTTTAGTACCAGTTTTTTCTCCTAGAAGTGACAGTAGTCTTTGCTTTGAAAAACCTAACAAATCTTTGACGGTTGGTTCCGAGGAGCTTGACGCCTCAATTTCTTCTAGTATTTTGTTGACAACTGAATGCCCAATGCCAGGAAAATTCTTTATTGGGACAGATTTCAAGAAATCCGCAACATTTTCGTCTAAAAAGTAAAAACCGTCAGGTTTTGCTTTCTGTAATGCAAGTTTAGCCAATAAAATATTACTGGATACCCCAATACTGACTGAGCACTTTGTCAATGTTAAAATATCTCTTCGAATTGTATTGCACAATTCTTTCACTGTATTGGAGACACTTTTTTTGGCGTTCAAGCAAAGGCTGCTAACATCTATCAACACTTCGTCAATCAGAACTGGTAAAATCGAATCAAAATTATTATACGATAACAAATAATTGTAGAACTCAGTTGAGCACTTCTCGTACAAATCAAAATCATAATTTAGCTTCTTTAAATCTGGACATAATTCTATTGCTTTTCCAAACCACATACCATTTTTAACTCCAAATGAACGGGCAACATAGTTGCAACTTGCAACATCAGAGGATTTTCCTCCATGTGAGACGGCAATTGGATCTTTGGAAATATTATATTGAGGATAGTTCAAGCAAGAAGCGGCGGCAAAGAAACAATCAAAATCAATATGTAAAATAATTCTCTTTGAATTCTGGTCTTGTATCTTTGAATGTTTAGTCTTATTTTCTTTGAGAGACTTTCTTAAGAATTTAAGCCTTAAATCTGCTTTCCACATACTTAAGTGATGTAATCTAGAATTGGAAAAGTAATGCTTCAAGAAATCTGGATGCTTTGCATCATATTTCATTTGATTTGATTTACTATCATCAGTAACTTGAATTTCTTCTTGGGTATTTTCAAAACTTTCATCAATCAGAAACTCTTGCTGGGTTATCAAAGGGAGCTCGTAGTCATTTTCATCATCATAAGAACTAATCGGAACACTATTTGGTTCAGGAGAAATTGGATCCGTCTCATGTTCATTTTCTTCAGGCTCTTTAGGTTCACTATCAATTCCGAAGGCTAATCTTTTCTGGCCAAATTCAACCTCATCTATCAATCTATATCCCTGCCAATCGAGTAATTTATTTTGTTCAGTGCAATCAACAATCCATTGAGCTTTAACCACCTTGCAGTTCTTGAATTGAACCCTTTTCCGAGGGGTGAGGCGATCACAGATAATATGGGTAACTGCACTTTTCTTCGATAAAAATCCCAAGAACTGACCTCCATGTAGTATTACTAGCTTATGAATTTTATCAATTGGAGGCTTTGTATGTCCGTTTACATGAATTATACAGCCTTTAAATATGGGATTTCGTGGCTTTGCATTGGAGAGATGTCGCCTTCGTTCTTCATCCCAACGAACAAATTTCTCGTCGGCTTCTTGTTGCTTGCGCTGCTTATGATGGAAGTAGGTTTCATAATCTCCAAATTTATGTACTTCATTATCGATATTGGTGTCGTCACTCAGCGTAGACCCTGATGATTCACTATCTTCCCGATTATCATTTAGTTCAGGAGCGTCTGAATCTTGTAGAGTTAAATCTTCATTACTACTAAGTCGTGTTACAGGTGGTTCTGGTTGTGGTTCCTGATTCTGATCCTGTACTGAAGTACGGATTCCTAGTAGAATATCATCTAGGCCATCATCAAAGGGATCGGAGCTGACAGAGGGGAAGGAACGTAGATTGTTCTTGATTGGAGTTGACGCTGCCTGTACATCATCTTGCAGAAGTGTATTTATGTAGCTCAACAACTCACTGTCATCAAGCGACCTTAAGAAGGACTGATACTGGCTCATCAACTAACATTTGGCAGATTTACCTCTCAACCGTTTGCAGCACATATAACGGATGGTCTAGAATCATGATACTGCAGATTGAATATAATCAGCAGAATCTCAAGATATGTCGTGTACGTGACCAGAAAAATAATCACGACCTAAAAATAAACAGTTCATAGCAATTCGTTGATCATCTGTAAAACGAACACATATATCACTATGGTAAGTTAATTGGGACCACATGAACTAGCATATTTTGTTTTACGGAAGTGGTGTGAGACATTCATTAAACAAATTTGACGTCTGCATGAGAGATATTCAGCTTGTCGCTAGATCACTATTTGATCCGTGGATCAAGTGACACACATATTCCACGGGAGAGAGTGGTCTAAAATAAGATAACAATACGAACTATCCAAAAGAAAATGGTGACATTAGAATGATATATTTATCCTGTGACTTTGAATCTTACTAGATCAACATTACTAACACAACCAGGCTGAGAAATTATCAGAACAACAAATCGCTGAATTTAAGGAAGCTTTCTCCTTGTTCGACAAGGATGGCGATGGAAAGATCACCACCAAAGAATTGGGTACTGTTATGAGATCTTTGGGTCAAAACCCATCTGAATCTGAGTTAACAGACATGATAAACGAAGTTGATGTTAACAGTGATGGATCCATCGATTTCCCTGAATTCTTGACCATGATGGCTAGAAAGATGAAGGATTCCGACTCTGAAGCTGAAATTGCCGAAGCATTCAAGGTTTTCGACAGAAATGGTGATGGTAAGATCAGCGCTGCCGAATTAAGACACGTTTTGACCTCTATTGGTGAAAAGTTGTCAGACGCCGATGTTGACCAAATGATTAAGGAAGCAGACACCAACAATGACGGTGAAATTGATATCCAAGAGTTTACTCAACTTTTAGCTGCTAAGTAGAAGATTTTCATTCATATAAAATCCGAATTATTTATCGTCTTAGCGTTTTTTGCAATTCATTATTAAACCATACCATAGTTACTTTTCTATATTCTAGTTAATTAGCTCTAATATACCATCATATTGTGAATACGATATACTTTAGATAAACTACTAGAGATGGTCGCTCGAAATTTTTAGTTGGCGCGTCAAAGGATATTGATAATATTTATCATCACTTTCAAAGACGTGGAAGATAACCAATTGGTTCTGTAATGGGAATCAACGAGCCACAAATTTCTCTGGTAAATGGAGAGGAAAATACTCCGACTAATAGCAATGCTATTAAGAACGGCAATAAGCCGCGATATAAAGTTAAGCGCCGATATACGTTCAAAAAGAATCAAGACCAACATTCCTCTGAAGAGACTTCAAAAAGGAAAGAAGATAGATCCCATTATGGTCCAGCAAACAGTCAAATGGATTACAGTATACTGAAATCGACTATGGATGAAAAAGCAAGGCTACGCAAACTTAGGTTTCAGAGAGAAGAGAACGAAATAGCTCAAATGAAGTCGAATAGTTACGGGTATGTCAGTCGAGGAGAAGATAACAGGTTGCAGATAAGTACTGATCGACGTGAAAGCTTCTTTCGTGAAATTCTAGGATCATTTACTACATATTTTAATCAATCGAGCTTCAGTGACGATATAAAACGTTACATCGAAAAAGGTGACCTTGCCAATATGGAATGTTCAAAGGCTACTGAAGATCAAAATCATGTTGAGATTGATTCTATCCTAGCTTCACTTCGAAAATTAAGAGAAGCACTTTTGGGATCAACACCTGACTCATTTACCAAGAAGGTATTCTTGTTTTCAATTAGAGTATCAGCTACATTAGGCCATTACCAAACATATATCCCCAGTATTTTATTTTTGTTAGATCATCAGGATATATTGGATCCTTTGGAGTTGGAGGAAATCGTCAGTATTCTAATTGTTCATACCAGTCATTTTAATAATGAAAACTCGAAGGCCTTCATGCTATACTTTAAATACTTGAGAAGTCCCTCTCCGAAATCTGCCACGGTTTATTCGATATTGAAAGCCTGGATCCATAAAGATTACTACACATGGATGAAATTGTTTAAAACAGAACGTGATAGCACGTTAATACCCATACTACGATTTGGAGTTCCAACCATACTCAAACATATGGCTACGTGCGTTTCCCAATCGTACTACAATATCGACAAATCATACTTGGAAACTGAAATGTTACCAAAGGGCATGTCCTTTGATATATTCAAGTCAAAGTACGAGGTTTCCTGGCAGGTACAGGAACAACAACAATCTAATATTATAGTTAGAAAGAGAGGATAGAGGATAGAAATTTGCATAGTTTTGATTTTCATAAGCTCTTACCTAATGTCCCATTACTACCGAACGTAGGTGTTTTTTTTTTTTTGTTTTCTGTAAAAGATTGGTACCATTTTAGTGTTCAGTATCCTGTACGTGGTGAGCATAATAATTTACAGAAATTATCAGAGAAAACCATTTCAAAAAGCCATAGTTGCCAATAAAAAGAACACATTTCTTCATATTAACCATCGAACCAGAGAATATAGCTGTAACTTCTACTCCATGAGCAAGTTACCTGATTTTATAAAAATTGATGACGTGACGTCTGGAAAAATCGATCCTAATTTGATATACAGCGAACTTGAACGACTCAAAGTGGAAATCAACCTATTACGAAATGATATGGCTCTATTCGTTAAAGCATTAGCCACAATATCTCCAAATCAGAACCAGAATGATTATTACCGTGTGATTGCTTCAAGATTGAAGTCGGTACAAACGGGAATCAAGGAGTATTGTGCACAATATAACAAGTTATTACCAATAATAAACCTAGCACAGATCAAGTTGGGCCATGAAGTTGAAATCGTTCCCAACAAGACTCCAAATATCTCTAATAATACCTCTGGAACAAATAGCTTGCCAACCCCAGCACCAACTGCAGGAGGATCCAGCAATTCTACTGATAGTCCTGGCAATGCTAGTATTTCTACAACAACAAACACTCCCAACACATCTGGGAGCATGAACAATCCAACTACATTCAACGCAAATGCTGCTAAAAAGAAATCGTTGACAAAGCCGCTTCCAAAGCAAGTCAGGCCAGGAAATAATGCCAATCAGCCGATTGTACTCTGAAATCGATGTTGCTCAACTTTGTGCCCACATCACAAGACCCAATATATTCTGTTAAGTCTGTTAATTAATGAACGCTAACAATAAAGTAATGTCTTATTACGTCAATACCTTGTTAACGGAGGTCATAATCTTATCTTACATAAGATGGTTGGAGGGTTACCCTGAACTGACTCATGATTTGAAAAATTGCGATCATCGAAAATATAAGAGATGTTGAGGCCAGACTTATTTTGTATTGAAAAAAATCACAACATTTATAATACTTTGAAGTTGTAAAATGTCCGCTTTACTCAAAGAAACCTTTGCCAAGTGCAAGAAAGAAGGTCGTAGTGCCTTGATTACTTTTATTACTGCTGGTTACCCAACTATTGATGAAACCATTCCAATTATGCAAGGCTTACAAAAAGCCGGTGTCGACATCATCGAGTTGGGTGTCCCATTCTCCGACCCTATTGCCGATGGTCCAACAATTCAGGTTGCTAATGTTGTTGCGTTGAACAACGGAATTTCGGTTGTCAAAACTTTGGAGTTGTTACGTAAGGCCAGAGAAGCTGGTGTCACCATTCCTGTCATCTTGATGGGATACTACAACCCTATCTTGAAGTATGGCGAAAAGAAATTGATTAAGGATGCAGCTGAAGCCGGAGCTAATGGTTTTATCGTTGTTGATTTGCCTCCACAAGATGCTATCCAATTTAGAGGCTCGTGCGCCAGCTCAGGCTTATCTTACGTGCCACTAGTCGCCCCTGCTACTTCTAATGAGCGTTTAAAGGTATTGGGTGAGATTGCCGACTCATTCATTTATGTTGTTTCAAGAATGGCCCCTACTGGTGCTCTTACTGAAATTTCTACCGATATTGGTGAGTTATGTGACAGAGTTAGACAATTTTCTGGTGATACTCCTCTCGCAGTTGGCTTTGGTGTTTCCACCAGACAGCATTTCTTGACTGTTGGTAATTCTGCTAATGGTGTCGTTATTGGTTCCAAATTAATCACTATCCTTGGTGAAGCTGAAGAGGGACAAAGAGGCAAGGCTGCCTTTGATTTTGTTCAATCTATCTTAGGAAAAGACTTTGTTGCCGATGCCCCAAAGAGCTTTAGCAACAAAGCCGTTTCCAATGTCCAGGAAGCCAAGCCTCTCTTAGAAGAATCCCATGAGTACAATCCTAAGTTTGGTGATTTCGGTGGTCAATTTGTTCCTGAAGCTTTGCACACTTGTTTGGCTGAATTGGAAAGAGGCTTTGAAAGTGCGGTTGCTGATGAAACATTCTGGAAGGAGTTCAAAGACTTGTATTCTTACATTGGCAGACCATCTTCCTTCCACAAGGCTGACAGATTAACCGAACATGCTGGTGGTGCCCAAATCTGGTTAAAGAGAGAAGACTTGAACCACACTGGTTCCCACAAGATTAACAACGCCTTGGCCCAAGTTTTGATTGCTAGAAGATTGGGTAAGAAGAAAATTATTGCCGAAACTGGTGCTGGTCAACACGGTGTCGCCACAGCAACTGCCTGTGCCAAGTTTGGTTTGGAGTGTACTGTTTTCATGGGTGCTGAAGATGTTAAGCGTCAAGCTTTGAATGTCTTCAGAATGAGAATTTTGGGTGCTAATGTTATTGCTGTCACCAATGGTACTCAAACCTTGAGGGATGCTACTTCAGAAGCTTTCAGATACTGGGTTTCTCACTTGGAATCTACACATTACGTTGTGGGTTCTGCTATTGGTCCTCACCCATACCCAACTTTGGTTAGAACTTTCCAAAGTGTAATTGGTAAAGAAGCCAAGGAGCAATTTAAGGAATTGAATAACGGAAAATTACCTAATGCTGTTGTTGCTTGTGTAGGTGGTGGTTCTAACTCGACCGGTTTGTTCTCTCCATTTGAACACGACACTGAAGTTCAATTGTTGGGTGTTGAAGCTGGTGGTGATGGACTTGATACTGATCGCCACTCTGCCACTTTGACCGCTGGTATCCCTGGTGTTTTCCACGGTGTGAGAACTTACGTCTTACAAGACAGTGATGGTCAAGTTCACGACACTCACTCGGTTTCTGCTGGTTTGGATTACCCAGGTGTTGGTCCTGAATTAGCATTCTGGAAGAGTACTGGTAGAGCTAATTTTGTTGCAGCAACCGATGCCCAGGCTTTAGAAGGTTTCAAATTGTTGTCCCAATTGGAAGGTATCATTCCAGCTTTGGAATCATCTCACGCCATTTACGGAGGTCTCCAATTAGCTAAGACTTTGCCAAAGGATCAACACATTATTATCAATGTTTCTGGTAGAGGTGACAAAGATGTTCAAAGTGTAGCAAACGTCTTACCAAAATTGGGTCCTGAAATCGGCTGGGACTTGAGATTCCAAGAAGATCCTACTAGTAATTAGTTATACACAGATGTATAGTTATCTATATCTATTTTTGGTTCTTAAATTGTTTCGGGCATTTTCATCATCAAAACAACCAACGAAGACCAACCCAAAAAGTTCTTCGCCCCCTTATGTTCACCTGTTTCGTCGTCGTATTGTTCCCATACATATCCGCTTGTTTCCCATTGATTCACAACATTATTGATTAGATTCAATCTCAAGGCCTTATAGGTGTCACTGAATTTCTTTAACAAAGCAGGTTTTGCATGTTCTTTCGTTTCCTCTTTGTAATATTGCAAATTTTCAAGAATCAAATAATTGATATTGATCCAGATTGGAGATCTCCAGTAATTTTCCTCAGTTCTATAGAACTCGTCAGACTTTGACAATGATCTTATACCAAAATCGGTCCACAATAACTCTGGATCAGAAATTGCATTCACAATATGCTCCAACTTATCAACCTTGTCTGCTGGAATTAACTTCGTTAAAAATGGAAACAAAGTGATATAACCTTGGTGACAAACATGAATATTTTCATCATCATCATTAACAGTCACATCGCAATAGGCCTTCTGTTCGTCAGACCAATGGATCTTCTCAATGTTTTCAATAATTTTCTTTTCGATCATTTCAAACTCTTCATGATCACTTTCAAAATTCGCTAACTTGGCTATTAATTTCATTGATCTAGCCATGACACCAATCCAAGATAACAAATCAATGTTTAACTCAGCAATGTCAGCAGGAAGTGGTCTTGGATAATCATCAAGACCACTAGCAAGACAATGGGTCAATGTTCTACCTCTCCATCTGTATGCTTCTGGATTATCCCCTCTGTCAAATTCTTCGACGTACCCCTTTTGAGTTCTACGGAACATGTTGAAATGAGATTTTAACTCTGGGTATATCTCTCTTGTATAGTTTGTCAACAATTCTGGATTATTAATTATAACCAGTCCAAGGTCATTTCTTCCAAATGTCCCCTGGTCATTGATCAAAACAGGCTTTTCAATATCACCAGCATTCTTGCTCAAATTTTCCAACAAAAACGAAAAGGCAAGCATCAAAGTTGGTGGATTGACAATTTCTGGACTTTGAACTTGGAATTGTTCAGGAACTCTAGATCTCAGTTCAGGTCCTAAAATTTGTTCACGAGCAATCCAGCCATCTGCATCTATTAAATTGAACCATGATTTCACAACCTCCAAAACTAAGTCAGAATCATAATCTAACAATGGCAATAAGTGAAACCCTTCGTCCCAATAAAATCCTCTTGGAAAAAATGGACGAGAAGGAACAAAAGTGAATAATTCATGAGGCCCTTCCAGAGAACCTTTTAATTCATATGATACGAATGATTCTTCGTCAAAAAAACTTTCTCTATCGACCAAGTGTTCACCATGTAAGTATGAAAGACCACCCAACAATCCGGAAAGTACTTCCTGGGCAAATTTTTTATGCTTCTTAGAATTGGAAAATGGGGCCAGAATTGGGAAGTGTTCATCAAACTTTTTGTTGAAAGCTGATTTTGCCAATTCGATTTTGGAAGCAATATTATCAAAAGTAATTCTCTCAGTAACAGGAGTCTCGGCGTTCGTAAAGATAATATCAAAATCACATGCTCCTTCAAATATTTTCTGAATAAAGTGAACGTTTCCTTCGAAGTTCTGCAAGTCTCTCAATATAAATGCCTGCTCAGGAGGAATATCTTCAAAATTGTTCAGTTCCATGAGGTTAGAAACCGATTCTTGTAACATTGTGATGAAGATATCTCTGGCCTTCCAGACATTATCGTCGGGAACCATCAATGAAAGATGGTGAGTGGTAGAAGGATCCAATTCTTTTTGAGCCAATTGGGCGTGTGCTGGGTATCTGTTGGACTTTGGACCTTGTCCAAATTCAATTTCAAATATTCCCAAGTCTTCCGATGCTCCTGACAACTTGATATTTTCCTTATAACCGAAAACATTCTTTTTATTTTCAAGTTTCAAGATTCCATCTCTTAAACCATTTTCCTTCTCTCCTTCGAGACCAGAATACCATATAAAAGAAGTTTTCACATTTTCATATCCTGGGTAAGGTTTGGCCCTCACTTTAACACCCCAAGATTTACCATCTTCACTCTTAACAAAATCTATATAGATTTTGATATGCATATCTGTATCGTCAATGACTTGTCTACCTCCAATACGCGGGTCATAGTGAATCCAGTTCGCCTTTTTCATGTTATCACCTTGTTCATAAAAATGCCTGATGTTTCCAACGGCCTCGTAGTTATCCATATTGAACCACATTAACCCTGATAGTAAAGAATATGGAAGCCTTGGTCTCAACCCAAAGTATAACGCTGATCTATACGGTCCCCAAAGCAAAGAAGCATTTGTCAATTGAGAATACTCGTTCTCTAGGTTGTTGATGAATGGAAAACCATCATTCTCCCCACTTAAGTCAAATTGGATTGACTCAGAACTGATCAATGGTAAAACTAGCAAGAAATATACCCAGCTAGTTAACCACATTCTCTTCGGTAGTTCAAAGGTTTTGACAATTGTGTAGCCGAGTTTATTTCGCTATAGAAAAATTCCTGCAGAAGCCGTTGTAAAATATTTTTAACAGAAATCATATCAATCACTTTCAACCTTGTATAAATGTGGCCCCATAAGGAAGGGTTGGGTGTACGACTCAGTTATGGGGTTAACGGAAACGGATTATTGAATATAAATGGACTAGATCGAAGTTCTTCGAGTAGCTCTAGATATCCCGATATAGATTTTCCTAGAAGAAAAGGAAGGGATCA
The DNA here is from genome assembly GCA_030568455.1 of Teunomyces tritomae. Taxonomy (NCBI): domain Eukaryota; kingdom Fungi; phylum Ascomycota; class Pichiomycetes; order Serinales; family Debaryomycetaceae; genus Teunomyces; species Teunomyces tritomae. The sequence goes on from JAJMFZ010000032.1 coordinate 27,263, forward strand.
TTTCATAAAAGAAGTTGATGGATCGTACCAACAACTAATATCTAGACAGACTTCTGACTTTAGTATCAATTCAAAGATGTATGATTCTTTGAAGAGTTCAGTTTCCAACAAAAAGCAAGAAAAATTACAAGGTTTATCATCAATTTTTGTTCCCCAAGAGATCCTAAACTCATACCTCATTGAATCGAAAACTTTAACTTCGATTATTGCATATGATCCCACCATAGGTTCTTTATTTTCCTTATTCGATATTAGAACTGCTGCCCCACAGAATGGACAAATAATAACATCAAAAGCAATATCTTACGTCTCTGGTGAAACTGGAAACATACTTAATCTAGCACTTATTGATAACGAATTGGTCCCTTCTTTTAACCCCGAACGCCCAAAGGATATCGTGGATTCAGTGATACCAAAAATTACTTATAATTACAGTATTGCATTAGATGATCCAATCAAACAAGTTGAATTTTCACACTGTTCAGATGGTATTTCGCCGTATTTTCTTATTCGTACCAGCTTTCGAATATACCTCTTACGTTGTTTCTTGTCAACCACAACCATCGATCCAATCGTTCCTGAAATGTTAAAAGAAATATTAGTCGCAGACCTATCTGGGTTTGAATTTGCTGATGCTTGCTTCAACTATCAAGATAGTCACAAATTTGCCATAGTGGATATTAAGGGAAACTTTGGGGTATGGACCATAAATAGAAAGTCTCCAAGTGAGGTAATTAGAAGAGAATTTAATTCTTCAGCTTGTGAAGCAAGCATTCAAGATCCAGCTGAAATTTCTAATTGGAAACGAGTATTATGGGTAGAGAATAATTTGTTATTGGTTTCACGATCTCAGGTCACCGAGTTTCGTATTTCCAATATATTGAATTCAAGGAAGTTAATTACCTCAAACACATGGTCAAGGATTCAGGACTTTCGTGCAGTAGGATATCAAGCATTCCTATTAACCTCCAAAGAAATAATTTGGTTTGATTTAACTAAAGGCTTTGAAAGAATATTATCGTGGAAACATTTTCTTGAAGATTCAGATCCTTCTTTGAAAGTCCAAGTAACAGCTCTAGCTGACAAATCCTACAATTGCATACTTTATTCCCAAATGAACCCCCTCTTTTTTGTATATCATTTTGGATATATTTCAGGCAAACCTTACAGTTTGCAAGATCCTTATTGCGTGAGACGCTCTAATAACTATGTCGACTTACAGCAACTAGCATTTTATGAGCCATCAAATGCCACCGAATTGATTAAGTCTGATGATTCTCAACGAAAGTTTGTATTGTTTGAATTATCTACCGATTTGAGTTTGTCCACGAAGTCATTCTCAACAACCAACTTAAAAGTCTCGAAAAAATTGACTAAATCAGATGTAACTGATACGAATCTTAGTACTTTAAACAACTTCAACATCTCTCCATGGAAACCAGAGTACACGCCATCACAGAAAAATTATCTTATCAATCTAGATAAAGAAGAGATCCCAACAAGTCATCAATTACAAATAGATGCAATCCAGAATTATGCATTTTCAGTCGGTGAAGGGATTCAGAAGATAAGTCAAGGTCTTGAAAACAAATCTATTGAATTTCAATCATACTTTTCACTATTAGATATAGCTGAAAATATTCCGACATTCATTGAAAACGTCAGCGAAGTTGATAACATGATCGAGCATTTGGATCAGTTCTGTACAGAAAAGGGTATCAATATGGCAAGTTTGATAAATCATTCTTTCATAAAAAACAACAAATTACATGAAAGCAACTCAACAGGAAGCAAAAGCATTGATGATATAAAGAAATTTTTAAAAAGTGTCTACTTTGGAGCCAAACCGTTATCAGAGACAAACTCGAAATCAGCTTTGAATAAACTGGCAATCTTAATTGGTTCATCTCTCATTAAAGCCAAATCATCTCTGCTAACACAATTTTATGAACTGAAATATGAGGAATGTCTCCAGTCTGCACCTGATAATGTTAAGCTGATCTTAGGAACTTGGGAAGATAATGAGGAAGTAAACAACACGCAAAATATAGACTCACAAGCTACTGTTGTGGACTTCTATTCATCAATACCAACTGTTAAAGTGTTACCCCTGACGAAACCGATTGATCTTCGTCATCGTGTACTCACTCAAGAATCGCAAGCTCTCGAGTATTATTCTCAAAATCTGTCACAGCCATACGATACTCAGCAATCCCAAAGTTCCATCGGAAGCCAGAGATCTTCCCAAAGTGGCCTCTCCAAAAACTTACGAGGCTTCAATCTGTCACAAACAAGTGGCAGTCAAGTGAAGAAGAAAAGGAAGAAGAAAGGTGGGTTTGCCTGATCCTTCCTTTTATTTTTCTCTAATTGCATGCAAGTTTCATTTCATATATGAATGATTTTGATTAATTATCGTAGTTATCGTAGGTTTGATATTTGTTGTCAACTTTAAATTTTTGTTTCGTTGACGATGTTGTTGATGTTCTGTGCCAATACTTTAGGGTCAACTCCTTCGTCCAAAAGTTTAATGCATAGTTGAAGAGTTGACTCATCTATTTGTTTGATTTTTAATAGTTTTGCTAGTTCGAGAACATTAGAATTAGGGTTGAATTGGCTCATGTTATTTGGTGTTTGGTGTTTGGTGTTATTTATGTTAATGATAAATGCGAGTATCTGAAAAAGAATTCAAAAATAATGAATCGCTTACGAATTCAGATTACCCATCCTCAGTTGAGAAATTTACGAATTTACTCGCCAAGACTAAGGTTTTATAGTTCTTCTGCTTTCAGTCCTATACGAATTGCTTTCTTTGGCTCCGATGAGTTTAGTGTAACTTCATTAGATAAAGTTGTCAACTACCAGAAGAACTACCCTCAGAAAATAGAATCGATACATGTCATAACTAGAAGCGTCAAGCCAAGAGGGCGCAAATCCAAGACTTTCATTGACCTTCCAATAGGAAATTATTGTCATACCCATCAAATACCTATTATACGAGCTGACACATCTGAGGACATCGTGAATATACTACAACACAATCAGTTTGATCTTACTATTGCTGTTTCTTATGGAAAGTTGGTTCCAGAGCAGTTCATTGCTAGTTGCAAGTATGGTGGCCTCAATGTTCACCCTTCGCTATTGCCCAAATACTCAGGCTCTTCACCTATTCAATATGCACTTTTGAATGATGACTCTAGCACCGGTTGTACTGTGCAAACATTGCATCCAACCAAGTTTGATAAAGGTGATTTGATCAAGCAATCAGATACTGTGTCAATACTGCAGTCGGATAATTTTTCCACGTTGCGTAGTAAGTTGAGTGAAATTGGAAGCAATATGCTCGTCGAGGTGCTTGACCAACAAGCTTATTTGCATAGAAATAGCTGCGTAATCCAACCAAAATATGACTACTCCTTAGCTCCCAAGATTAAATCAAACCTTAAAGTGGTAAATTGGGAGAATAATGGATCTACTAAAATAAAAAGATTGAATGATGCACTTGGGCCTTTGACCACTTACATTTTCGTGGATATTGTGAAAAAGAAGCAACGAATTCAGGAATTGCAAAAGGTTATATTGGACGATATTCAAATCTATGAAGGCAAAACTAACTTATTTAATCCAGGAAGTTTTAGATTGGATGATTATACCAAGAAAGATTCTAGATTAATTGTCAAGACAATTGACGGTTTGGTCTCAGTAGGGAAGCTTAAGTTCCAATGCTGTGACGAGGAAAATCCATTAGAGTTTGTGAGGGCATTACCACGGCGGATTGGTTCGAGTGAAAGCTCATTTTCTTCCGGAAATACGGGGTAGTCACTAAATAGATTTTTTGTATATAAATACTCCAAATTTTTGATATATTGCAACATAGATTAGAGGAACACCTGGCATTGCTTATTGAATTCCTCAACCGCTATAGATATCTTACCATAGAGATAACTTCTATTTGCCTTCTCTGGTATTGGTAGGAAGGGCCCATCTCTCTTTTTCAATCCAATACTGATTCCCTTTGCTTCAACTGATATAGATTTGATCTGTTCAAATCTAACTATCCATTTGGAGATCAAAGTATTAACCTCAAATAGTACAATCATCTTATATGTCACTAACACAGCCATTTCTTCACCTGATAATAACAAGTGAGCAATATAATTCTCATTGAAGTAAATTCCTCCGTCTAATGCATTAAGCCAAAATTGCCCTTGTGCTTCCCGCTGCGAGAAGGGTCTTACAAGTCCGTCGTGAGAGATATAACGGGGTAATCTGACTTTTTCCAATCCGTCTGTATCAAAAGCTGTAGTCGAATTACGAATTCCTTCACTGACGTTGGCTGCTAGATCAAAAAAGCCAATAGCAGTTTTCGTTGGTAACCCAATAACACCTTTCCCCAATCCTTTGAAAAATCCTGCTGCACCATCACTGTTTGCACCCTCGATTGGGGCTGTCGCAATACCAGAAACTCCAGATGCGAGTGTTTCATAGAATGAGTTGGCACCGGACGTAACGCCATAAAGCGCGTGTTTCGGTTTGTTTCTTCGTTGATTTTGCGTTAAGCGACGACGCTCTTGAAACTTATCGTCCAATGTAACTACGGACAAACCTTTGGCAATTGACCCAGTAAGTTTAGCGAACGAATCAGAAAACCCAAAAATTGACTTCTTTAAGAAGCTTAATCCACCCTTGGCGATCCCAATTCCAAGTTCCAGTGGTCGATCATTGATGATGAATCCTTGGTATGGTTCATAAAATATATCAAGAACACCAGACGATATTTGATTGAACAATCCTACGGGATTACCCAAGAAATCTGCTGACCCTAAGACCTTGTGAACCTGGTAGAAAAATGTTTGACCATAATGAGTTTGAATTGACTCGACTAAGATTGGAATTGGTACCCTGATATTTTCAATAAACAATGCATTTAATTTAATTGGAGCCTCGTTTATATTACCGATTGCCATTGTTAAAACATTAAAAAAGAACATCAAAGTATTCTGTGACGAAGTTTTGTCCTCCACATTGACTCTTTCGGTACGAACAAAAGATAAGTTGGTAAGTGTAGGCTGCAAGTGTAGGGCTTCAAAGTATACGTCGCTAGCATCTGATAATTCCTCAGGGGAGGGCAATTCAAGGACCTCATCGCATAATTTGTCAACAGTTGTTTTATTCCAGCTAGCACCTGGAAGCTTTGCAAAGTCTAATAGCGCAAACAAGAAATCTTCATCGATCTCAATTGTCATTTCTTGTAACAAAACTGTTGCATACTTTATGAACAATACGCCATGGCTGTCATCTTTTACTTTGCAAATTGATCCAGATATTGATGGGTGGTTGTTCATTTCCTTTCCAGATTTCGGAACAACACTGGGGTACAAAACAATTGGAAATATTCCTCCGTACAACTGGTTATCAATCTGAATCCACTTCAATTTGACACTCAAATTCTGGTACAAATCCGATTCGTTGTATCGAATTTCAAGTCCTCGTAAAGTGATGTAGCATAATTCTTGACTTCTAGTGTTGATTAGTGAAATTCCGAAACCTTCAAACTTTGTTACAATTTTCGTGTAATAATCATCTTTCTGTGTCGTTTCAAAATTCTGAGAAACCGAAACTGATGACCCAGTCTTTGATCCTTTGAGTTTATACAAACTATGAGAGGGATCATAGTTTGTTATTATCAAGGATTGTGTAGGGCCATCCGCGACCACATTAAGATCCACAATTTTCTGGTCATGCTCAGCCGTAGGGGGTAATCTGAATGGCTTTAGGTTTCCAATTTCGGCTAAGTTTATACCTCTCTCTCGTCCGTGTGATCTAATAACCAATTCCTTTATAATGGCATTAGGATAATCATAGGCATATGGCATAACACTTTTTGGAGGTATTTTATAGTAAATTGGCTTGTATTGCGTATCACTCTTCACGGTTTCCCCACTTTCATTGATATTTGGATCATTTTGATAGATGTAAAATTCTGAATCACTAAAATTTCGGATAGAAAATGGCCAATTATTATTTGCATTCTCGATTTGAATGAAGATTGTTGCATTCTCAAGTAATATGTTGATTTTCAAAAGTATTTGACCAACATTTTCTTTGTAAACTTTCAAGAAGATTTGACCAACATCGTTAATAGCGAATGGTGAAGACCAACTCTTTGATGAGTGAGCAAATTTTAATAATAAACTCTTTTGTTCTATCCGATGCAATTTGTACAAAGGTACCAACAGCTTTGGTTCAACATTGATATGCTTTGTAGACCCATTTTCCACTATTTGAATGGTTTCTTCTAAAGTGTTGTTAACAATAAAGCGAGGAGCAAAGGTAATAACTTTTGAAAGAATATATTTTCCTTCCCCCTCCTTGATTGAAACTCCCACACTCATCTCCAATTGTCTAGGATTTAATTGAATTGCCACCGTACTTGATTGTCCGATTGCATCCAAACTTAATGGCACAGACCAGGGAGAGTCCGCTACTTTTATCATCGCACGATTCAGTCTATCACCATCCTTTTCAAATGAAAACATATTTGGAGCTATTGGGGTGAAGGATGACTTCCCTATTGAATGAATTTCATTTCCTTTTTCTCCAAGTACCAAGTTTTGACCCGTTCTGTTAAGGATGACATAAGGAGAATAGATCGACAATTTCAACCCTGAGGAATTCGATGTCAATCTATGATAGTGGATTTTAAGTTTCAAGTGAAAGCCTTCATCATGACGTAGATTAATGGTATCTTCTCTTTTGAAACTACTTCTCTCATTGGTGTTGATTATTGCAAACTCTGACTTTGAATACCCACAATTCTGAGGCTCAACACTAAAAAGAAGTAAATTGTCAAGACTAACAACATGAATATAGCTTTTAATACCCTTAGCAATACACCCACTCCATTCTTTTTTCAGGGTTTTATCATACAACCTGTAGTTGAAGTCAAATGGTAATAAGTTTTCAATTTCGAGTGGAGCTGAAACCACTAATCGCATATGAGGGTAAATGGGTGCCAATGGTTCATCAGTGTCATACTCTGCTTGTACTTGAAAATAGTAGGATGATTTATCTTCGGGGCGAATTGAGGCACATTTCATAGATTTGCCCTCTTTGAGAAGCTCTTTCCAGTACAATTTCTCGTCTGACCAATTATACCCAGTTTCAATATATGGTTTTATTTTCAATTCTTGGTGATAAACATAATCTATTGGCAAGGATTTGGATTTCTCAGGTTCAATTATGATTCCTTCTATTTCTGATTCAGTATCTTCCCCTATAATCTTAATTTCAATTGCAACATCTGCCTGGTTTTCTATTATGACTGTAGACCGTAACCAAATGGTCTTAACATTATCTTCACCAAGAGTAATCTCACACGAGAGTCTGTTATGCACCCCATTTACTGACGGATATAAAACAAAGAGATCTTCGCCTTCACCAGTTGCCGCTATTTGATGAATTTCTTCGTAATTTGAGTTCTTCAACTTCACGCCAAGTACACCAGCTCTATTGTCTGTATCCAAATTATTACGAATTTCTCTCCAGTCTTCAAAAGTCCACGAAATTTGGTCATGGTTTTTAACTTCTGTTCTAAAACTGTTCGCTTCATGATCTGGCCAAACTTCAATATCATAACCTGTTTCATTTATAATTCTGTAAGGATTATCTTGGTCTCTAGGCTTGATATTTTCTTCGGTTGTAATTAAGTTTGATATTTGAGATAACAAAGCCACTGTCCTTGAAGTAACTGTAATTTCGGCTAACTGTCTCGAAACAATATCAATTAGTATGCTTGGGCTGGGTTTAAGATTTCTTGAGGCATAAATGGCGATTGGCCATGGCTCTATTAAAGGCTCCCACGATGACTTTGAGTAGTTGTAGACATTTATAAATTGTTCAACGTGAGCTTCTGCCCGTAAATCTGTTGACCAGTTCGAAGCTGTTACCTCAAACGGTTTGACATTCATATCTAGAACAGGTAATTCATGAACATCACCAATCAAAACAAACCTTACACCCCCAATACTAATAGTGAGCTCTTCTCCTTTTATAATTGGTTCATATTCATCGCGGTTTGCAGAGTGTTTCGATTTGGTCGAAATTTCAGTGAGTATACTTGGAGCATATTGAGATAACCTCTTTTTGAAGTCTTCGGAAAATATATAATCATTTTTGTTGGATCCCTCAGTGGAGTTGCCTTGCGCGTTGCTGTACAAGTATGCAGCGTGGTTAAATATTTTCAAGGCTAACCTAATATCTCTCAAGGAAACTCTAAGAAGAATAGGATCTATTGATGCCTGGATATTGGTTAAAAGATGGTTACGGGTAGAATTTCGAGCGTCATGGGCAAAAGAGACAGAAAAATCATCAATAATCCTGTAATTTGTACTATTGAAGCTGTTCATGTAAGACATAAACATTCCAATGTTGTTGGCTGCTATTGATAAAATATTCTGGCTGGTAATAAGAACTTGTTCGATTTTGAAAACAACAGCAAGCGTATCCTCTCTAGTTGAGTCTTCTAACAAAATAGCGGTCGGATTCTTGATGTTAATTGAAAAACCAATATGCAGCTGAGTAACCGAATCCGATTCCATGGTTATGCACTTGCGATCGACGTTCAAAGATTCACTTTCCATGTCCTCAATCTCATCTTCATCTCCATCTTCATCTTCATCTTCATCTTCGTCATCATAATCAATGACAGGAGTGTTCTTTTCAAAGCCTTTATCAAAAAAGGTTTGAAGTTCAAATAAGTAATCTAATGCGACTATTATCTTCGGAGTATCGACAGTTAACATAACAGTTGTGTTCTTATTGTCTGATGGTCCATCAGTAATTGCTGAAAGAATGAACTGGTCATCGTCGCCCTCGATCGGTGGAATAATCTGTGCAAATTTGTTTTCGGTTCCCTCTCTTGTATCCTCTACAACAAATGATTTGACATTGAGTTCAGATTCAAAATGACTGCTCTCTTTCATGTTGAATCTTAACTTGAAATCAAACAAGCAGAATGAAGCAAGTCTGAGGGATTCAAAGTTTTCAACGTCATAGGTTTTGTTATAAATCGATAATTTGATTTGCGGAACGTTAAACACAAGCTCCATTTTCGGGTGATCTTCAGGAATTTGCTCTGATTTTGTCACCTCCTCGTGCACGACCGATAGCGAATCTGTAGATTTATCTCCCAAATTGTCTTGCCTGACAGCAGCATTTGCATTGGCGGCATCTTCTTCTATCTCCTCCAATGAGCCGTCAATATCTGTGACCGTAAATGCTTTCGAGATGACATCCGTTAACTCTAATAAATATTTGAGCTGCAATTCTGTCAAGTGCAAGTTAACTTCAGGCATACTACCAACGATAGAGAAAGTTGGAACTTGAGGTACATAGTTCTCCAAATATTCCACGTTGAAAGAAATGTCTAGGTCGTTCACAATATCAGATGTCTGTAAAACACCATTTCTTGAGTGAAATTCAGAAAAAAGTCGAATATCTCTAAAACCAGTAGTTATTTTGTTTTTAAATAGGTTATTTTCTTCCAAAAAGGTGTTTGAGGCATAGAACTGTCCCAAATGAGAAGTGATTGTATCAAACTTAGAATCAAAGCCTTCAACAAATCTTGGAAACACAATAATTGGAGTATTAACGAGGATTTCAAATTTTATTTTATTGGCAGTATCAATTTGATTTGCTTGGTTAATTGCAACTTCCCTCGCTCGATCATAAATGGCTTTCATCTGAAGGAAACGGTTCAAGTACTCAAAGATGCGGTTAAACGAGCTTTCAACAAAATTCACCTTAACAGATCCCACTTTAAATTCTATCAATGAGTTGAATGGGTTGGTATTTGTCTCCATGTCGTATGTCTTGTACCTAAATTCTGCAAGATTATCGCCATCAATACTTACAAGTCTTCTCAATATAGAGTCTCTTGGAGAGCCTTGGTTGATTTCATCGTGTAAGGTTAATGCCCCTAAAAATCCAGTAATCTCCATCTCCTCTGGTACTAACAACGCTTTGATATTAGCGGTGCTAAGTTGTAGAGTAGCTAATTTTACTGAATCCTCGTTCAAAATCAAAATAATACTATCAAGTTTAAGATTGACAATAATCTTCTGAGGTGCTAGTTCATCATCCTGATAGTCGTTATGCTTGAGTTCATCTGCTGGTGTGAGCTCGGCATTTGGATCAGTAAATGTATTCAAGACAAAATTTAGAATGCTTAGAATAGATTTTCTTGAAATCACAAACTTGACAGTTGCAATGTCAATTAAGATATCCTGATCGTGAACTTCAATTTCTTTGTTGTTGAATTCCACATTTCGTAATGACCTAGTGTAATCAAGCTTAAAGATCTTTTTCTTATCAATCTTGCCATCATAGCCGGAAAAGTCATTAGAAGAAACCAATTTTTCAAATTCCTTAATTCCAGATCTTTCAATATGATCAATAAGATTAATATCTGTTAAAGAAAAATCGACGTGCATATCGTTTGCTGTCTTGTAAAATTGAAAATCCAAGTATTCTCCGATTAAATCCACTAGAGGTTCTGTCACCAACGTACTGGAATCCATGCATCTAGATAGAGATAAATTCACCAATCCAACCACCAAGTCAAACTCAAATATGTGCTGTTTATTAATGGCTTCTTGAAGTTTTTCTTTCACATCAGATTCTTTTGAATTCACCTCCTGGAGATTTTTTACATCATCAACAGAATTTTCAAGGATATCGACTCCACTGCCGTTATCAACTCCAAACGCATCAAAAATGCTGGAGGTCTCGGTTTCTTCCCTCTCAAGTGTTGGAATTGCAACATCAATGATTTTCATTATAGTTTTGTATTGAAAATCATTTAAAGCAATGTTTATCTTGGGAACCTCTCCTCCGATTTTGAATTTTGCTAAGCTATATGTATCAGGGAGAATTGAAATACCAATCAAAAGACGTGTATCCAACTTATCCAAAATTAAAGCTGATCTTCCTGAGTCATCGTTGTGTAATTGTTCCATTGTTGACTTGAAGTTTGGTCCAACTAAGAACTGTGCATCTTGTAAATGAAGAATAAACTTATCATACATCAAGGTATTTAATTCTTTCCAGTCCTCTTCTGAATAATTTTCTTTTGCTTTGATTTCTTCTATCTTGGCTTTGTTGGCCAATTCACTCTTCACGCTGATATGACCAGCATCCAAAATTGCAACAGGAGATTTAAAGCTTGATGGATCAAGTGGTAATATAATTAATGGAGCTTGAAGATCAAGTTTCATATTAATTGTCTTGTGTTCTTCCAAGGCATACTGAAGCCCAATTCTGGTCTGCTCGGATATGCCTTCCATTGTCGCTTCTGCAGCATTCATAATAGCACCAAGTGTATCAAGATGAATCTGAGGTGGAGTAAAGAATTTTATAACAGATTCAACAAATTTTGGATTATAAAATATGGTCATAGACTTCAATTTCCCAAGAACTACAGAGTCGGCACTTTCATCCAATGGGTTACTTTCGAACGAAAACTGAAAAAAGGGATCTGACTCTAACATCGTCGATTCTTCCTGATGGAAATTTGAGTGCAACTGCTTGACACTTACAATATGTTTGTAAAGTGTAGTGCCTGTTCCATCTTCGACGCGGAACTCCTGTAATTCAAAATTAGTCAAAAAAGAATCGGGTCTTTGGAAAAATTGGGCGGTGCATCCTTCAAATATAATTTCAGCCAAGTTTGATGACTCCTTTGTCTTCTTTATGCTTACTCCACCTTTCTTCAACGCTGCCAGGATCTCAAATTTAACCCGATCTCTAGGGATATCAATGGCATCTGAAATTTCTTGGTTTTCGTCGTATTCAATGGCGTCATACAACGCTTTACGTTGATCATCGGAAAGCAGTAAATCTAGCTTTTCTGAATCTGAGTCATCCGATTTCGAATCAGTTTCCTTCTGGCTGCTACCCCAAATATAAGAAAACCATCCGCTATTACCATTTTCGGTCAGCTTTGGAACAGCAGACGTGGCTGAGGATACTGTTGCATTTTCAAGTCTTATTTCTCGTCTCGTTAATGACCGATAGAATTTGATATCCTCAAAAGATAATTCAACCTCCAAATCTTCTAGATCTTTCAGTTCCAGGGGTGAGATCTTTCCTAACATCTTAGCTTTCCAACACTTTATATAAGCTTTTCTTTGGTTTCTTCTCTTTTCAAAATATGCCCAACTCCATTTGTAATTTCTCTCATGGATCTCGCTTAGAATTGATTTTGCGGCATATTGAAGCCACTGTCTAGGATTTTCCAGAACTGGAACCTTAGGGCGGAATTTTCTAAACTTCTGGGTTTTAATGTACCAATGAAACTTCGAAGCCGTCCACAACAAGTTTCGATACTGTTGGGAATCTAATTTTAATCCAAATTCCTCAAAAAAAAGCTCTGCTTTTATATGAGGTACTTCTTCAGTTGTTCCTGGTTTATGAACTGTTATCTTACCGGTACCCGAGACAGGTTTCAACAAATATTGTAAATCTCGCAGGAACTTACTATCCAAAGTTATTGATTCCTTAAATGCTTCTAGTATTGTATCGTGATCCTCAGAATAGATACTTGCCGATGAGGTATTCATGTAGCAACTCAAATTTTTTAATGTTAGCAACTTTCTTGAAAACTTCTGGGTGAAGGATATAAAGCCCGTAATCCACGATTCATCTGTAGATACGGCAGACAATTCATGTAACTGGATCCCAACTGAGTAAGGAGACTCGGTGAGAACAGTATCATCTTCGTATCTTATGTGTATTTTCTTTATTACCACCTGCAAATTGTCGACAACTTTAGTAACCAATGATTCCGTAAATGATTCATTAGATAAATCAGATGATATTTGTCCATTCTGCGCAGATGCATTCTGGAGGGTCTCTAAAGTTTCGAGTTTCTCTTTCTTGACTTGTTGGTTTCGTTTGTCCTCCTCCTCGGGATTGTAGTCTTCCAAGATAATTGGAGACGCCAACAAATAAACATCTTCAATAATTACTTTAACAGGTTTCGATTTCAAATTTGACCACGGGATTTGTAAGGTCAATTGACCCAAGTGTCCAAATTTGACATCAAGTGGTAGTTTGAATTTATCTAGAGCTTCGGTCTTCAATCTTAAGTTGTTAAGTTTAACATCTCCACTCCAAATTCCTATATTCAAGTGTTTAGGGTCAAAGTCTTCAATATAAGATCCTAGAACTCGGTTCAATATATTTGCAACTAATGATTCAAACATTATTTATCGAAGTAGTTAATGATTCCTCTAACTCTCCTATCTAGTCTATGTGAAAATAGCAACATTTGTGGCGCGCGCCTTCGTGGGAGTTTGTATACAGGTATGATGTAACAATAAGGAGAGAGCCTGCTAGGTAGTAAGAGTTAGTATCTTTAGTTAGAATGCTTAATGACATTACAATATGATTGTTTCATTAATCATAAAAATCAAATACCAAAGTTGTACCATTTTAATTGATTAGTAGTGAAACCTAAAGTATGTAGGGATAGGTCTCTCATTACAGTATACGCTTTTTTGATCATTTAACCAGATATGGGGAGGGGGGCAAATTGAATGCAGGATTGATGTTTTGGAAGGCACTTTAGCGTAAAGCGATAACGAATCATAGAATCACACTTTTTTTGAGTAACACTTATTACTAATAACTCTTAATAAATTGAGAGGATTCGTTTCGACTAGGTGATCCTTTCTGTATGGTATTTGAGATCAACAGTATTGCAGTTTAGTTTCTTTGATTGAAACTTCCTTCCGGCCACAGCCACATCTATCCTTCTAAAGGATCATAAGCCAAACTCAAGTAGCCATACGTTGACGATCTCCCTTCAGATATCAATCAAATAAAAGCTTGATAACTTAGCGATTACTTGGGATTACTAAGGTAGATTTATAAGTTGTGAGCAGTCCCAACCACAAACACTACAGATCCCTGGTTATAGAGGATAATATATTAGGTTGACAATTGGTAAGACCATATAACACGAACCAGATTCCTTACTGGATTACCTTATATTTCTTTTTAACTTTGATATCACCAGTATTGCTTTATATTTAAAGATGGCGACTACTCCCTCAAAACAGACTAATCAGTCTCAAAAGCATCTTCAAAGTATCGGTGTTTACACAGTTGGCTCTGAAATTGGTAAAGGGTCATTTGCCACGGTTTACAAATGTGTTAATAACAAAACCCATCAATCTGTTGCCATCAAATCTGTTGTAAGATCGAAGTTGAAATCAAAGAAATTAATCGAAAACCTAGAGATCGAAGTTTCAATTCTAAAGAGTATGAAACACCCACATATTGTTGCGTTGCTAGACTATAGCCAAACCTCATCCCATTTTCATCTAGTTATGGATTATTGTTCTATGGGTGATTTATCATATTTCATAAGAAAGAGGAATCAACTAACCAAAATGCATCCTGTTATTTCTTCACTATTAGAACGTTATCCATCGCCTGAAGGCTCGCATGGCTTAAATGAAATCTTGGTTATACATTTTCTCAAGCAGCTAGTCTCAGCATTGAAATTTTTAAGAGACAAGAGTTTAGTTCACAGAGATATTAAACCTCAAAATCTTTTATTATGTCCACCAGTTCATTCCAAGCAAGAATTCATAGATGGCCATTACGTTGGCTTGTGGGAATTGCCTATATTGAAGGTTGCAGATTTTGGTTTTGCTAGATTTTTACCATCCACTTCTATGGCCGAAACTCTTTGTGGCTCACCACTTTACATGGCACCCGAGATTTTGAGATACGAAAAATATAATGCAAAGGCTGATTTGTGGTCTGTGGGAGCCGTACTATACGAAATGATTGTTGGAAAGCCTCCGTTTAAGGCAGGTAATCATATTGAACTTTTGAAAAATATTGAAAAAGCTCATGATAAAATAAAGTTCCCTACGGCTGCTCAAGTTCCAGAGAGCTTGAAATCTCTAATTAGATCCCTTTTGAAATACAATCCAACAGAGAGAATTTCCTTCAATGATTTCTTCAGTGATAAACTTGTGACAGGCGAATTGGAAGAAAGTGATAAGCCGTTAGAAACCTCACATATGGATGAAAATCTATTTATCAGTGAGTATATTTCGCCTATAAAGCCTAATAACTCACAGCTTCCCGCGATAAACCCGATTACCCTTGGACAAGGCGAGAAATTGTTAACACCTGTTACATCATCTACAGCGGAAGTATCAAATTTAGCAAATCACGAATCGCTGAGTTATAAAAGGGATGAAGAAATCAAGAAAATAATAGATAACAACAGCCCGGTACCAGATACATCTTTTGTTAACAATGATGATAAAGTTTTAAACGATGCACAGGGACTGAAGTTAAGAAATAAGGAAGATATAATATTGGAAAAGGACTACGTTGTTGTTGAAAAGAGAGCTGTGGAGGTAAACGCAATTGCGGATGAACTAGCGAATGCTGGTTCTGGTGCTCCTGCCATAGTCCTGCGTCGTACTCTGGCTGCTTCCGGGGGTACTGGAGAGCGCACTTCTATTGGTAATAGGAGATATTCGCTGAGATCCAACTCAGCTAGTAGTCAAAAGGGACCAAGTATAACTGATAGAAGGGTTTCCATTTCAATTTCTCCAACTAGTGCATTGAGTAAGGCTATAGGGTTGGCC
Organism: Teunomyces tritomae; assembly: GCA_030568455.1. Lineage (NCBI taxonomy): Eukaryota > Fungi > Ascomycota > Pichiomycetes > Serinales > Debaryomycetaceae > Teunomyces > Teunomyces tritomae. The sequence goes on from JAJMFZ010000032.1 coordinate 42,937, forward strand.
TCGCATAGGCTATTTGGCACTCAATTTGCTTCAACTCAAACACAAGAAGAAGCAAGTCAAGTTAAGCATGATGTTACGAGCAATGCAGTAATTGGATCGGAACTCGCGAATAATTTGTTGTTACAGAAGATTAATATTCCAACATTGGCAAATCTCCATTCGTACGCTGAATTCCTGCCAGCTGAACGGAACGCTGACGAACAAGTCTTGAATCGGTTGGAATGTATTGCAACCAAAGCACATGCCATTAACCTCTTTGCTGATGTCAAATTCAGTCAATTGATTCCTAGTCCACCATCCTCTGAAGGAATGGATGAGGATGCATATTACCAGAACGACTTGTTACCACCTAAAATAATTAAATCTATAAGTGAAGAAGGTGTTGCGTTGTATGTTAAAACTCTTTCATTGCTAGCTAATGGAATGGAGGTTGCTAGCGACTGGTGGTATTCCCAATATGATAGTACACCCGCGATAACACAGAGTACAAAGATTGATTCTAGTGGTACTTCAGTTCGAATTAATGAGTTGGTGCAATGGATTCGTCAAAAATTCAACGAAGCATTAGAGAAGGCAGAATTCATTAGGTTGAGATTGGAAGAAGCGAATAACTTTTTATCAAAGCATGAGAACTTTCGATCTTATGGTGATGGTTCAGATCCTTCTCCTTCCGAGATGCCTGCTACTGTTGCTCCAAACAAAGCCGTGGCGGAGAAGCTTATATTCGATAGGGCATTGGAAATGTCACGAAATGCAGCCGTGAATGAACTTGTCAAGGAGGATTTAAAAGGTTGCGAGTTAGCGTACAGCACTTCCATATGGATGCTTGAAGCTTTGTTGGACGATGATAATTCTAATGATTCGATTCAAGATCGTTTAGATATTGAAGACAAAGCTATGATTGAGAGATTTATTGTTAGTATTGGAAACCGTTTATCTGTGTTGAGGAAGAAACTAGAATTAGGCTAGAATTGGTTTCTCCAACAATTTTTGTTTCATTTCGAAAGGTAGAGGTGGAGTTGTTTATATCTCCGAAGCCTTATTTTACATGGTAGGATTATTGCTTAGTTTTATTATATATGACATACATACGAGTAGAGAAAATAAATCTAAGACAGGATTCAGCTGTATTGTCATATTGAAGATAGTCCCGAACGAATAAAGGTAATGTTGTTGTGCATATAGTGAATCGCGCTCTAATAGTACTAAGATTTTGTGACTGAACATGTGATTTACTTTGTTCATGAGATCAATCTTTTGTTCTAAAAAAGTGACACGCTCTGTCTGAATTTTGTGGGTTAGGATGTCAACAGACCACTCTTCAACTCTAAGGAACAGGAGGACTGAAAAAACTTCAATTCAAATAAGAATCAACAGTGATGATGATGATGATATCAATGACATTATTTCGAAGACTGAATCCCTTACCATCAAGCAAGACAATTCAGTGTTCAACTCAAGTCTTTTTGTGAACATTATAGCACCAATACTTCTTACAGTCATATCAGCTCTTGTAAGGCTATACAATATAGATCTGTCTGATCGAGTTGTATGGGACGAGGCACATTTTGGAAAGTTTGGATCTCATTACTTACAACACGAATTTTATTTTGATGTTCATCCACCGTTAGGCAAATTGTTAGTCGGACTTTCCGGTTACTTGGCCAATTATAATGGTACCTTTGAGTTTGAAAGTGGAACAAAATACCCCGATGATTGCAATTTTATATTCATGAGATGTTTCAATTGTCTATTTGGTATTCTTTGTACTCCTCTTGCTTACAAAACCGCCATTTCGTTGGGTTACAGTCAGTTAACAGTGTGGTTTATATCATTAATGGTGACATTTGAAATGATCTCTTTAACACTTTCCAAGTTCATCTTACTTGACTCCATGCTTTTATTCTTTACTGTTCTTAGCTACTATTGTCTTGTAAAGGTTCACAACTTCAATACCAAGGACTTGTTACATTCCTCGAAGGGATTTTTATGGCTATTTATTACTGGGGTTTCAATTGGATGTGTATGTTCAGTTAAGTGGGTTGGTTTGTTTGTTACAGCTTTGATTGGACTTTATGTCATTTACGATCTATACATTAAATCGTATCAACTACTTTCAAAATCATCTATCAGTTTTAAGGAGTACATTTTACATTGGATTTCCAGGATATTAACTCTCATTATAGTTCCTTTTCTTATCTATGCTTTTTGTTTTAAGATTCACTTCACTGTTTTGAGTCGTTCTGGGCCTGGTGATGGATCTATTTCAACTCTTTTACAAGCAAGTTTGGATGGAAATACTATACCTAATGGTCCAAGATCTGTTGCATATGGCTCTTTAGTGACATTGCGGTCTCAAGGTCTCTCTCCTAACCTCTTGCATTCCCATCCTCATACGTATCCTGAAGGTTCTCAGCAGCAACAAATTACGACGTATGGTTTCAAGGACGACAATAATGAGTTTTTGGTTGAATTTGACTTGGAATCTGGTTCCAGAGGTGAATTTGCCACCGTTGAACCCACTGCAAATGATAGTTATACTTTGACGAGATTGATCAAAGATGGCGATACAATTCGATTAGTTCACAAGAACACAGGATGTCTTCTTCACTCCCATTCCATTGCAGCTCCGCTCTCTGATAGCAATTTCGAGGTTTCATGTTATTCAAGTCTAGATGAATCTGACAGTAAAGATGAATGGATTGTAGAGGTTCAGACGCATGAAATCTCGCCTTCCGTTAACTTTCAGAATGAATCGCTTGACGAATTGCATCCAATCTCGACCAATTTTCGCCTCAAGCATAAGGTCTTGCAATGTTATTTGTCAACCACAGGAGCTGCCTATCCGGCTTGGGGTTTTGGACAAGGTGAGGTTGTTTGTAAATACCCTTTGCTTTCCAAAGATAAGAGTACATGGTGGAATATTGAAGACCATGTAAATGATCAATTGGAAGCACCATTAGAAAAGTATGTTGCTCCTGAGCCAATTTTCTGGAAGGAATTTATTTTGATGAACTACGGAATGATGACATCCAACAATGCATTGATTCCAGACCCCGATAAATTTGACAGGTTAAGTTCAGAATGGTGGGAGTGGCCAATCTTACACAGTGGCTTGAGAATGTGTGGCTGGGGTTCCGAGGATGTCAGATTCTTCTTAATGGGTCACCCGTTTATTACCTGGTTTTCAACATTCAGTTTGATTGTTTTCCTAATTTTTGGAATGGTTGCTTCATTCAAATGGCAAAGGCAAACGGTTGAAGTTAGTAAAGAAAAATGGAACAATTTTCTAGTTCAGGGGCTACTCCCTTTTATTGGGTGGATACTTCATTATATTCCGTTCATCGTAATGGGTCGTGTTACTTATTTGCATCATTATGTTCCAGCTCTATACTTTGCCATATTTGTTAGTGGATTTGTTGTGGAATCAGTTATTTACAACAGATCACTTCGCTATATCAGGTGGATGGTGTACAGCATGCTATATACCAGTATTCTTTATGGCTTCTGGCATTATAGGGATTTTGCCTTTGGAATGACTGGACCACTCAAGAATTACAGAAGACTTAAGTTGCTTAGTTCATGGATGTTGTAAGTACTATATATTTTAATGATTAAAGGAGTTACAAAATTTTGAAATCTGATTGCCTATAGCACTATTACCAATTTCGGCTGTATTTTGTTGAATGAAAGGTAGTGTGTAAAAAAGCTGCCAATTTCTTTTATGTATTGTTTTGCTGGTGACTCTAACAAAAACAAAATTATGCATACTCGTTGCAATATAATATGGAACTTACAGTTGAAACCTACCTTCTATAGTAATGTATAGGGGCACAGTGTCCTCAAGTGCAGCTTCTGGTTGTTCCATTTTTTAGAGTTCTAATATTTTCAATATGTATTCTTTTTTATTATGCTTCAAATCTCCCCTTTGCTATCTACAGATTTCTCTTCTATTATAGGCTTTTTCCACCAGCTGCTTACTTATCATCATTAGTAAGCAGCTCTGTAATGTTATATTCTTCCAGCGGGTCTACCCGTTCGTCTGGTGTGCTGCTTAAGTTTCCTAATGTGAATTTCTCATTCACATGATCTGTTCACCACGTGACAATTAGTCCGGGTATATTATTGTCTGCATATTGCTGGATTACCTAATGTGGACAATCACATCGAACTCTTACAGAGACGGATCTAAAAAGTCAAGTATCAATTCAACTATGAGTAATCATATGTGTCTTCCATCTGATTAATACTTCTTGTAAGACTAAGTACTGCAGATATTTCTTCTTTGTTGACCAAAATCATAAATTTGAATTTTTTCAAATTTATGATCAAAATTAAAAAAATGGAAGTAAGAATATAACATGTTATGCCTGATACATGGAGAGGCGATATATTACCAGATACTTACAATTCTTATAATGTTTCTCGTCAATTAGCTAATTGGGCAAGTCGCCGCCATCCGTGTGTTTTTAAAAAGTGATATGATTATTGTTGCTATGTGTTCAAAAAATAAATGCCTACTCGCTGCAGCTAAACCAAGAATCACTTTTACACCCGTATTTTAACCCAAAACCCTGGATACGCAAAATGTGAACCATACTCAATTTTCAGACAGACAGATGCTTCTGAAATAGTTGGTAGATCGTAGAACTTTCCTTGAACAAGTATCAGTATTATTGTGCATGATTCGAACCTCTCTCTAAAGAAACTACAAGGTGTTTTCATATGACGTCATGTGACGTCAAATCCAAGAAAATTAATGAATTGTGACGTCAGTGGCTCACTCAGTCCCTACGGCGCGATCATTTCAAAGTTTACCCCACTTATTTTCTCTGTTCTGGAAGTGACCTTGATGTGAGCAAAATTGGTACACCAGGGCACTTATACACAATCATCGTAAACATAGCACATTAAAACATATAACGTAAAACATAAGCTAAACTAAGCAGGGTTCTTGAACTAGCAAAAATTGAACCTTTTCACTCCTCAAGTAACTAGAACAATTACTCAATATGTGATGTTTCTGGCTTTTCGTTCCATTCTGGATTTGTCACAGCCATTCTTTCGTGACGGTATAAAGGAGGCAATGGTGCAATTTTGCGACGCAAAACAACTCTTTGTATACCATTCCACAAACTGAGAGTCTGATATTTCGCATGCTGGATTGAGGACACCGCAAAGACTTCATCTAACTCTTCTAAAGTTAGCCCTTTAGTTTCAGGAAGGAACCAGAGAACCAAGAAAAATCCAACCACATTCCAAGCAGCGTAAAATCCAAAGGCACCAGTACTAGTAAAAGCATTCATTAAACGAGGCCATGTGAACGCTAAAATAAAATTGAAAAACCAGCATGTAGCAGTTGCCCAGGACATACCAATATCTCTGATATATAATGGAAATGCCTCGGCGGAGTAAGTGAATGGAACAGGTCCTTCTCCTGTTGAATAGACACATGAAAATAGATAAATTCCAGTTGCAATCATGGCGAGACGACCATTTGGATTCGTTTCCTTGTGGATCAAAAATCCAAAACCCGTAATTAACAAGAAGACTGCCATCAAAGGAAAGGTAACTAATAACAAAAATCGACGGCCAAATCTATCAATCGTAAAAACAGCCGGGAGTGCAAAAATAAAGTTGACCATACCAAAGCCCCATGAAGCCAACATTGCATCAATTTCCGAAAATCCAGATTCAATGAAAATGGAAGATGAATAGTAGGCAATAACATTAATTCCACAGAATTGTTGCATGAACATAACTATCCAAGATCCCACTGCAGCATTTCTGTTTCTTCTAACGGTAAACATTTCTAAACATCTCTTGTAGAAAGGGATACCAACGTAAGAACTTTCTTCCTTCAAAAGTACATATTGATAAAAGCAATCTCTTGCTGCAGCTATTTTCTCGTAACGTAACTGTTGCAAAGTTTCAAAAGCTTCACCGTGACGCTCGTTTCCCATTAGCCAACGAGGTGATTCAGGCACAAATGGAACCTGAAATAACACAATTATAGCAGGAATGCAGGCGGACCCTAGCATAAGTCTCCAATTTAATCCTGTCCCGAAACTTTTTTTCGGTACATAGTAAAATGCAAGTGAAGAGACATAACCAAACATAATTCCAACTGCTGTGAAGAATTGCCACATCATGACTAATGAACCTCTAATACGAGGTGGTGTACATTCAGCAGCATAAGCAGGGACAGTTGCGGACTTGATGCCAATCCCAAACCCTAGGAAGAATCTGGCAATGAATAAATGGTACCAATTATTAACAAAGCCTTGCCAAAAACAAGTGATTGCTGAAATAAAACAAGTAATGAAGATCGTCCATTTACGACCAAATTTTTTGTTAAATGGATGAGAAAGCCAACATGCAATAACACCACAGCAGAGATAAGGAGATCCATTAACCAATCCCTCGATTAGATCCGCATTTTTCATCTTATCCACGCCGAAGGCTTTTGGATAAAATAATGTAGCTCCATTAATGACAGATTCATCCATCCCTTGAACTGCAGCAGCCATTGACCCTAAAGCAATAACGCCAATAAGCTTCTTTGGAACATGCCACCTATTAGTCACCTCAAGATTCAAGCCAACTTTTTCTTGTTCGGAGAGAAATGGCATTGAATTAAAATCATTTGGAGAACGTGCAACTGCTGCCGCTTTAGCAAACAACTCAGGGTCTAATCCATGTTTTGTAGCGTAATTCCGACCCATCTGCATGACTTGGTCCTCGGAGTATTGTGCCAAAACATTACCTCTTTCACCGTCACGGGTTTTTCCTGAATTAGAGTGAACTGATTCATGATCAGAAACTTCTCTCACCTTTTCTGCCCCAGAAGATGCTGATGAGTTACTTTCAAGTAACCCATTGGGGTTTGACAATTCACTTGGATGAGACATAGCTGATTATATGCAATAAAGTTACATCCATTAAAAAAACTTGCATCCGGATTGGCTTTCTTTTATACTGTTTCGCTTATTGCTATTGATTACTCAAATTTAGCAACTATTTCCATATTTAGGACTCCAGGGTCTTAGCAATTAAGATTTTGATTCCCAATGTGGAGAAAATAAACTTTATTTTTTTGGAAACTCACCATCCCCACACGGGGGTTCAATAATTAAAAGAATATTTTTTATTCAGATAAACAAAGTACAGTTCTTCCGAAGATATAATATCAATAAACAAGGTCCTGACCCTCCCATTCATTTGCCCCACTGTATTTTTTATGATCATCACATGATTAAAAGAACCGAGAATCAAAGATTGTTGGTTTCAGAAATGGTGTGTCTATAACACAGTCAGCTTATCGGAAAAAAGCGCCTAAAATAATAAATGACTGACATCAGGTACAACAAAACATACTCGCCACAGTTACTTCCATATTTTCTCTCAGATCTTACCATAAAACTTTTACTAAAAAAACATATAACAGAAATCACGTAATTAGTAGTGAACAAAAATAAACTGGCCACAGTGTCCCAGGATTCAGCTACCACGGAAGTTTTCCGTCTTTCACAACAAAATACAAAGGGTAATAAAAGAGCAATTAATACAGGAATTAATTCTAAGTAACATTTAAACATTGCAATATTCTCAAAAGCTTTTAGAAGTGGTTGTCCGATAAAAAATCCGACAACTGTAATTTTTAAGTGAAAAAGACAATCTGTTGATACTCGTATCAGTGATCGACGTTGACTAGGTTACTAGTCTCTTATTTGAAGGATATTTTCCTAAAAAGTTTCCGATTCTGTTTTTATCAGCTGTATAATTTTAGCTTCTACCGTACTACTGTTCCGTAAGAAGTTTTCCAACCAGAAGCCTCATTAATTAATTTTCTTTGCCCCTAAAATCTTGTGATATGATTCCAGAGGTATATATGCTTCTGTTGTAATTTAGAGTCTAATTATTTTAAATAAGACTCTTTCTTGTCGACTGGCAACAAATGGTTTGGCATAGCTAAGACTTAAAACTTCTTAAAAATTAAATTCATTTATACTATTCGTTGTTCCTTTTCAATAATTGTTATAAAACACATTTCCTTTTATAGAGCTTCTTGCTACGTATCCAACTTCCATCTATCAAATGTAGCAGATTACCAAATGGAATATTTCAGGTAGACGGGATGGAGAAAAAACCATTCATACTTCAACAGTTACATTTATGATCCCTCATACCTGAACTCATATAGTATGCTTGGGTTAACTTCTGAGCACCCTCTTGTTCAGATTTCAACAAAAGTGGCCACAGAAGCAAACTATATAACGAGTTGGTCTCAGAATAGGACTCCGCTGTTGAACAATGAAATCGTCTGTTCTCATGAAATCCATTCTGATAATTAATTTGCAGGACCATACTCTGTCTACTTGATATATTACTTTTTGGAAACCCTAGGAATATCTATCATGGAAATAACGAAAGTGAGGCTGGCTACAATGAAAGATCTAATATTTACTTGGGCAAGAATTTAAGGTAACAACATTGGTATATATAAGGATATAAGTCCAACATGTAGTCTCGCTTAACTAATGAATCAAAACTATGTATTTTGACATAATAGAGTTGCAAGACCTTTAACTATTAAGTAAACCAAACCATTTACTGCCCGTCAACAAGAAAAAGGTTCCAAAGAATTAGATTTGAACTTGCAACATCTCCATAGTTCTTGTGGAATAATTTGAAACACATGTAAGAAGAATATCATCCATATAAATAAAAAGGATATAATAATTTATTTGAAGCAAAACATTTGATCACCAATTTTGAACCACCATGTCAAGAGGGAATGTTATTCTGAGACAAAAGAAACTTGTATTAGACTAATGACCTCCATAAACGCAAATAACTTTCATCTAAGGACGGAACTAGCACTTTCGTGAATATTATACCTATATCACAATGTATTTCATACGATATTTCAGGTTAAGCATGATCTGTAGTGAACTCTCACTAGAGATCCCAAACGATAGTATTTAAAAAGGTTTAGTTCTGCCAACATCACAGTTCGCAGTTATCGGCTGATTTTCTAAGTGCCTAAATTCCCGCATGATAGTATTCCAGAGTTGTCTTTCTTGTATTGTTGTTTTGAATAAAAGACAGAGAGACATTATGTCAACTAGAGACACGACTATCTCGGCTAATAAGGGAGAGAGACACGTCAGATCATAATTCAGTAATCGTCTCATAGCCGAATTACAAGCACAGCAGCTCATTCTAGCTCTATAAATATAGAAGCGTCTGTGAGCTTGTTTGAAGGCTGATACATTAAATTAGTTTTATATAGCTCTTACAAGGTTTTCTGAACTAGCATAAAAGTCTCCACGACACCTCTTATTCACTACACTTCTGAATTAGGCAATATAGCAACCTGCACTTATTCCTGAAAATTTTCTAGCCATGTATCTGTGTATCCTCATAGTCCCTAATAGTATTCTTGCTTAGATAATGGACAGCATCTTTTTCAGATTCCAACAGAGATCACATTATTAAGAGTATGCTTAGATTAGATACTAAACTTCATCTTGTTTAGATTCCAACAGCACTGTGGTGGCATGCACGGTTGGCGAGACATGCAATACTGCAAGAAACCTAAATTTTGCAACCTCACGTTCAACCACAAACCCCCGTCATCCTATTGACTTGCAATAAGGATTCCAAACTCTCAAACCATCCACAAGTCAACGTACTCGTGTACGACCGGTTAATATAATTTCTTAACGAAGATGCATTCCATGGAATACCACCTCCATCGTTCTGCTACATTCGTTGGTAAGCCGATGTAGTCATTTTGGCTCTCTTGGAGATGACCGAAGAGGATTTGGGCCAAACGGAAAAGAATGTTTGCCATGAAACATCCCGGTGGTTCGATCGGGGCTAACTTGAGCCACTTGAACGGACATGTTCATCCAAAGAATTCGTTTTCGTCACAAAAAAGATCCACTTCACTTTTACTGCTTACCAAAATCCAAAATTACGTTACTCAGAACTAATCAATCTTGCGTTCGGTCTCGATCTCCGACGATGAAGGTGAATCACAAAATCATCGCTGCTTGAAGATGCACCATTGAGGTTTTCGTGGTTGCTACTCAACTGTCAGCTTAAGGACTCCCACGTGCTATAACCTCGAAGGGAGTCAGTAGCGGCATTAGTTATTGTACAGTGGATTGCTCTCTGCGACATAGTTGTGCGCGATCAGTCCGCAGGTTCACCGCTAAATCAATCAAAACAGCGTACAAGCGGTGGAAGCTGTCGGACATATAAGCGGGCCCTCCGTTGATAACGAATGGCACGAGTTCATACATAAAATCTCCCAGGAGATGCAGCCAGTGGAACTGTTGTAAGAAGACGTGATTCAGCTCAATTTTAAAAATCAAATATGGAAGGAACCAGGAATTAATACATCTTTATATATACATTATGTTATGTTCAAATTAATCTATCGAAAACATAGACTTCAATTTAACTGAAACATACAACTTTTTATTCCTTTTCATTTTATATGTGTTGTATACTGCGATTCCTTAGAGACAACATACAGGTTGACTAAGAGATCCCAGTAGTAACAAGTTAGATAATTCAGTCAACAGATCCGTGATAGTGTATTAGAAAGATATGTATCTGGATAGCCGGAGCATCCTCAGTCGGACGTAACACAGAGATTCGGCAACTACTGATCAGGACAGACGCCTCGCGGCTGAAGCAAGATGTCCATAGACGAGGAAGCACCAGTAAAGAGAAGTCTATAAAGGGAGGGAAGTCTGTCAATATGTGTAATGAGAACTCCGAAGAATATAGATTCTAAGACAACCTTCAGTGAATACAATGTTGAACGAGAAAGACCAAAGTCATATTTTAAATCAGTTAGAACAGAATTGTCAAAATATGTAAGGTAAAAAAAAATCTTATAAACGTATCACCTGTGTCTTTTCGCAGCCAGTTTAATTTATTGCTTAGACTTTCTGTATCTTAAGATTTGTTCAACAGTGTCATAAATGGTCTTATCAACACCAGTAAACTTGATACCAGTTACTTCCTTGGTCTTGTCGTTGTTCGCCAACAAAGCGTGTTCAAGAACACCAGGAGCATCTGGCTTACCAACTGGCAAGGTACCTTCCAACTCTGGGAATTGTTTACGGATAGAATCAAGAAGCAGCTTTCCGGTAAAGTTGAAACCATAGAGAAACAATCTTTGGTTCTTGGTGCTCTCCAATTCAAAAGCCTTAATATGACCATCAACAACATCGTTAATGTGAACAGCACCACCTGGAATGATACCAGTGTCTTCAGCATCGGGCTTCAACTTCAAAAGAGTGTTGATGGTTTCGTTAGAAAGGTTTAATGTGTCGCTAACATCTTCATCGAAAGCTTGAGGACCAAAGACGTACGTTGGTAAGATTGAGCTCAAGACAAAGTGTGGCTTGTGTTCCTTGACGTAGTCCCAAGCAGCCTTTTCAGCAAAAGTCTTAGAACCAAAGTAGCCTGGGAATGGACCGGTTAAAGATTCTTCCCAAGTGACTGGGTTCCAAGTCGATTCGTTAACTTCGGTGGTAGAATGGCCAAATTCGGATATGTGAACAACAGCAGCCAAGGACGAAGTGACAACGACTCTAGTAACTTGAGGAGCAAATTTGTGAACGGCTCTAAGAGCATTGATACTTCCATTAATAGCAGGGTTCAAGAGTTCCTTTTCAATGTCCTTGACATCCATAGTGACGGGAGAAGCAGCGTGAAGGAAAATAGTCACTTCTGGGTGGTCTTTCAAAGCCTGGTCAAAGGCACCTTCTTCCAGAATATCCTTGACAATTACGTAGGAAAATTTTTCACCAAATCTGGACTTCAAAAGTTCACCCTTAGCATCGGTTCTAACTGAGCCAACAACATTGTAGCCCTTAGCAATCAATTTCTTGATGAGATGGAGAGCAATAAAACCAGAAGCACCGGAAACGAAAACTGAAGTAGACATTGTTAATTTAATTGTGTTTGGAGTAGTAGTGGTAATTAGAACAGATACTTGTACTGAACGGAAGAAGATAGTTGGCAATCAACCCTTATTTATATTCACTTTTCTTTACATTTTGGGTTAATGTCCGATCCTTATTAATCTCCGAATGGATGACAACAATTCATTGCGTATTCCTGCAGCATACGTTTTTAATTTTTCTCTTTCCGACAAAAATATAAACTGTAAAAGATGCAACGCCTCAGCTTATAGGGTGGCAACACACGGGGCTCATAATTTGACAGTAAAACTGAAAGACCCGCTATGAGATTGTGCGGAAATGGTTGCCAAAGGAATGACATGACATGAGATTCCCAGAACTAACTGCACGCGGGTACTTGATTGCTGGCGTCACAAAGATCAAAGTCACTTGATTGAAATATAAACATGACACATATACAACTTTAATGAACGTGAATAGAATCACAACGTCCTATTGTTATGTATTGTTCTTTACTTTTTGGGTTAATATCCGATCCTTAGTAATCTCCGAATGGATGCCATCAATTCAGCGCGGATTGCTGCAGCATACGTGATTAATTTTTCTCTCTCCGAAAAAAAGTGGCTCTGCCACAGTTCAAAGGGCGGTGGCAAGAAGGGGCTTATAATTAAACACTATAATTGAGGGACCTGCTCTAGGTTTGTGCGGAGACGGTTCACAAAAGAATTTTGACATGATACACTAATGAAATCATCTGATATGATGAAATAACAGGCTATTCAGTAAAAGTCAATCATTCCAAGGACCTCTCTAAATAGGATTGCGCGGATTTTTGTGTGTTTTGCACTACAGACTTGTCTGTTCCCACACGTACAGTAAGTCAGCTGAAAAAAGGTCTGGATCTGGCAAAAATTGAAAAATTTATGCAATCCTATTTAGAGGGGTTCTCAGAATGATTAGGTTTTTCTGTACTATATTCAGTCTACCCTTGTGTTGGAAACCGAACTAAATGCTGTTCAGTATCATAGCCAAGCATACTATTATGGTAAGTCTCTGAACAATTCTGGCTGGAAGTCATCATGTGTGCGGTGTATCTTATCAATCGGTACCCCTCCAAACTTCTTCGAAGCAAATCTCCGCATAAACTTTGGTATGGTGCTCGTCCTGACTTATCGCGCCTTCATCCGTTTGGCTGTCGTGCCTATGCTACGGTCCCCGAGGCCCATCGCCCTTCTAAATTACACCCTCGTGCCTTGGAGGGTCATATGGTTGGGTATGACTCTGATCAACATGCGTTTCAGATCTTTGACCTGCCATGGGTAAAATCATTGTCAGCGATGATATTCGCTTTGCTGACTTTGAATTCCCTTGTAAACTGGATCCTCTGTTTGCGCGTGTTCCTCATGTTACCACAAGCCTTGATCTGACATTCACTCCGCTGGGTGCTCTGATTCCTCTTGACTACTTGTCCTCGTCCAGTGTTAGGCCGTCTCCTGAGTTAATGGATGTGGCTATGGACATGGATATTTTCCTGGACGTCTCCAATGTTGACCTTGCTGATGATTATCCTTTCCTTACAACCTCTGGTACACCAGCACCGCTCCCTGAGCTGTTTGGTTTGGTCCCTACCAATGCCGCTCTGGCGGACTCAGTTTCTGACGGCATGGATGTTAAACATCATGCGCTTGTTCCGCTTCCTCAGCTGGTGGTTCCAGCGCTGTCGTCACCAGCGCCTGGACCACCGTCTCCTATCATTGAGAAGCCTCGAAGTCCGTAGGCTCCTGCGTCAAAACGGTCACCTCGGCGTCTTCCATTCAGTCCTGCTTATGTGATTGTGCCTCCCGAGTCAGATACTCATCAGCCAGCTCCTGCTGACCGAGATATTACTGACAATGCTCCTTACAAACCACGTGGTGGATATACAGATCAGTCACTGCTTGCATATGGAATTAGGGGGATGTAGTTCCCTCTCCAGAAACTGATGAGAATGAGTGGGATAGAAAACACCCACCATATAATCCCAAAGCCCTTGCTCTAATTGAACAACCATTGGAATCTATGACTCTCTACTCTGGGATTAAATGCACTCATCATGAGATGGACGCTAATTAAATTTCACAAGCTAGCAGAGATATATGGAACAAAAGCAAGCTTATTTGCGAGCAGGCCTTCTTAACAATGGGTCATGCGTTCATCGCGCAAATAATGACAGGAGTTCCAAATACGTACAAACAGCTATCTCACATAGTGATAGTGAGAAGTGATAGTGAGAAGTGATAGTGAGAAGTGGCAGCTGGCAATGGAGGATGAAATGAAGGCCCAATATGAGAATGAAACCTGGGAATTAACGGATTTGCCTCCAGGCAAGAAGGCCATTGGCTGCAGATGGATATCAAAAATGATAGCAGGTACAAAGCCAGGTTGGTCGACAAGGATTTTCACAGGTCCAGGGTACTGACTACTTGGACTGTCTTAGTCCTGTTATTAGATACGAGTCGGTCAAAGTGTTGTTGGCCGTATCAGCTATGACTAAGAAAGTGGCACATCAAATGGATGTAAAAACAACGTTCCTCTATGGCACTGTGGAGGAGGAACTCTATATGAAACAACCTGAAGGGTTTGTGGATAAGAATTAACCAGAGAAGGTGTGCCGATTATTGAAATTGCTTTATGGGTTAAAGCAGGCACCGCTCTGTTGGAACAAGACCATTAACGGGGTTCTTGTTAAAGAAGGTTTCATTCGGTCCGAGAGTGAACTCGGACTCTATGTTAAGGAAGATGTGATACTTGGCCCCTATGTTTATGATGTTTTGATTGCAGGTAACTCCGACAAGTCGATCACCAAGGTGAAAGAGTTTTTTTCAAATATGTTCCAGATGAAGGATCTTGGTGTTGCAATGAAATTCCTTGGTATTAACATCATTCTGATGCATTCTCAGTTGTAACTGAGTGAAGAGATGACCTTGTTCCTTTTCAGTGAGCATTATATTGTAGTTATATATACTTCTCTTTGGTATAGTCCCAGTTCATTCCTACTACATGTTAAGCCAGACTGAACTCTTATATAGTCTTTTTCTAGAGATGACTAGCTCATCTCTCCTACGCATTTTTCAGTCATACGGCGTCTGTCAAAACCGCCGATCCTTGTCAAACGTCCAATCAGACGTTGACCGTTGAGCTAAGCCTCAGTTAGCTGATACATTGGTATATATCACGAACCTTATTGGCTGTTGGATTAATCATATTGTTACTACTGAGATCTCTTAGTCAACCTGTATGTTGTCTCTAATTAATCCCAGTATACAACACATTCAGCACAGAGATGGAATACAAGTTCATCTTCAAGATTATATCAACCGGATGTTAGAATATAGTGGTATGACGGATTGCAATAGTGTTCATACGCCATGTCTTAAGAAACAGGCACTAGATGTTATTGATGAAAATGACAAACTCTGTGATGCGACAACTTATCGGTCAATTGTAGGAAAATTACTTTTCGCAGCTAAACTGTAAGAATGGACATAAGTTACAACGTGGGAGCCTTGAGCAGATATTTTAATAAACCATATGAGAAACATCTTACAGTTGCAAAACATGTTCTAAGATACTTAAGGGAACACCTAGACTAAGTTTGTCATATGGTCGTCTGTCCAAATTTGAGATCTACTGTGATGCAGATTGGGCAACCTCCGTAAGTGACCGGAGATCAGTCTCAGGATATCTTGTCAAGTTCAATGGATCACCATTATCGTGGAAAAGCAAGAAACAACCAACCACAGCTCTGTACACCACGGAGGCTGAATACATCAGCTTGACTGAGGCTGTCAAAGAAGCCCTATGGATGAAGAAGATATTCTTGGAAATCAAGTATCCAATGTCTCCTCCAATAACCAATTTTGAAGACAATGCATCAACCATCAAGCATGCTCAGAATCCAATACAACATCTGAGAACAAAACACATTGCAATGAGAAACCATTTTTCAGAGAGCACGTTGGAAAAGGTGATATCGATATATGGTCTAGCGGTACGAAAGAACAAATTGCTGATCAGCTAACAAAAGTTTTGGATCAAGCACAGGCCAAAGAATTGACCATATTATCTGGAATGATAGACAGCTTGGCTTAAGGGGAGATGTTGGAAACTGAACCAGATGTTGTTCAGTATGTAATCCAAGCATACTATTACGATTATGGTAATCTAAATTATGAGAGATTATAGATAAAACTAAGTCGAGTCTTGAGAACTTATCTCCGGCTAAAGCAAGGGGTCAAGACAGTTGTCACCAGATGTCAGACTGGACAGAGCCTAGACTCGAAGGTATAAGGTGACAACATTAAAATTTCAGTGTAACCAATATGTAACCTTAAATCCAAGGGGAACACATTTGGTCTATTTAAAGATAGTAAAATTACATAAATATGTTCCAGTTCGAAAAAAATTACTTACATATAATAAAGTATTAGTTTAAAATAAATGCTACTATCAATCAAAACAACAACTATCAGAAAGACCTTGAGGTAGTTGTTCAACATGGTTGGCTGGATATGAATTTCTACATCTCACTATGTATGACCGTAAATGCCAACTTGCCCAATATCAAAGCTATGAGCGTACAATGCTGTGCGTTCGAGTGCTGGTTCAGATAGTCAACATGGAAACGCTACATTGTGGTGGCATGCGAGACTGTCGAGATATGCATTATTGTAAGATACCCCAATTTTGCAACTCGCCCAATATCAAAGCT
>JAJMFZ010000033.1:0-55097 GCA_030568455.1 Teunomyces tritomae
CAATCACGGTAGCTGTTTCACCTGGAGTTGCTGGAACAGTAGTGGTGGTGGTGTAGGCACCGGTCCAAGTTGTGGTAGTGGTAACTGTTGGGATTGGAACAAGAACCTCAATTGTCTTGGTGTTACCATTACCAGTATTGAAGGGAAGAGTGGTGACTTCAGTTAAACTTCCTGTCCAGGTAGATGTAGTTACAACTATCGCGACCCCATCAGAATCTGTTCCAGCATTTTCATAGTTGGTCCAAGTTTGTATCCATGTGTCACCTCTTAAAGACGTGGATCCTTGGCAGGTGTATCTGTCAATATATCTAATATTTCTCTCGGTTGCGGCAGTAGCGGAGAATTCAACAAATGGACGGTAACCTTGAGGAATTTCCCCGTAGTTAATGGTCCATCCATTGGAACTACATGAGCCACTTGACGACAATGGTGACAGAGAAACAGGAATGTACCAGGAGTTCATATCATTGGTAATACCAATGCGGGCGTTGTTACAATCAACACCCCCATCCATAAGTTCCATTCCAAGGGTACCCCTAGCATATCCGTTTGGACAATCACCGGCAGAAAAGCGATATTGCATGATATTCAAGGCAGGAGAATATCTGGCATCATAATAACCATCATAAGAATCACCGTAACTTGGTCCACCCTTGAAATTCACTTCTGTTGAGATCTCATTGGTTCCATCCGTAAAAGTGATTGTGTTTTGACCTGCCTTGTACTTAGAAGCGCAAGTTTTTTCAGAATCTTTTCCTGTGAAACCTGCGTCAAAGGTAATTGGGAAATTCATGAAACCGTTAATAGCAGTATCGGAATTGACATTGCTGGCGACGACACACTTCAATTGAGAAAATGGAGTAATATTTTCACCACCCTGAAATGTTCATGTTGCAAATGACGTTTGACCAACTTTTAAATCAACTGATTTAGAATTAGAAGTGAACTTGAAAACACATGGCAAGGTTAATCCGAAAGAATCGCCAGCATTGACAACTTTTCCATTGATAGCCCAATCCAAGGTAACAATCCAACTAGGGCTTTCTGGATGGTAGGAAGTTGGATAATTACCACCATTCTCGTAAACGATTGACTCAATACCTGTAAAAACTCCAGTAACATCTTTACCCGCCACAGCTCTTGCAGCAGCAGCTAAGTATACAATATTAGTAAACAACATTGGACTTTGAGTTGATTGATCAGAGTTGAAAGTAAGATGTGGATTTCTTTATTGCTATTCATAGTCCTTCGATCTGGAATTTGCAGAGGTCTTCCAATTTATCATGTTTCTTTTCTAGTATATCTCAGAATGGATAAGATCATGAGAAACAAGATTAAAATATTTAGCTAAAAAATAAATTGTCAAGGAAGTCATTGCGCTTCTTGGTGTTCTTTAGCATAAAAAATATCTGAAATTGGGTCCCTTGATGTCGAGAAAACTATACACACAGGGTGATGAGCAGAATATACTCTAGAAAGGATCCAAAGAGATCACCAGTACTGCTAGGCTTGTATGAAAGAAGATAAAAAGACATTGATTCCAAAGAATTACAGCACTATTGACGACTAACTATATATTATTCATCATTAATCACACATTCTCTCGGCAATTCCCTTCTATTCACATACAACGTTTTAATGCGATACCAATTTGCAAATATTCCTTTGTTTGTTGCCCTGTAATCTAAGATTTTTTATCAATTACCAAGTTTATCATTTACCAAGGTTTCCGTTTAGGTATGCAAACCCTGATGAATGTACGGTTAATACCCTACGTAAGGTGAAGTTACATGAGCTAAGCAAAACGCACAACAAGGGGTACAATATAGTAACTTTCCTTACAACGTTCTTTTACTTATATTTCAAAGCAGACTCTTTGATTTTTAGGTTTTTGTAATTAATTATTGAAACTGGTTCCTGAGCGATGGCGTTCATCTATTCATCAGTTGTCTAAATTTTGTGCAACCACCAATAATACTGGAAAAGTTTTAGCACGCAGGTTTTGACAAGAAAAAAGGATTAAATACGGGTACAGCTGTCGGTCATACAGGTAAAATTTTACGAGTCCAATACCGAGAAAAAGCATGCATGACTACAAAGTAAGTCATTCGAGATTTAGCGAAGATATGTGGCCATCGAAAATGGGAGCAAAATTCTTGAAGGGGAAGGAATCATCAATTCCGGCACTATAAAATTTGGGCTTTGTAATGATTTAGTAGCCGAAAACTGAAAGGCGTACCCTAGACGATGAACGTGCCAATGTAATCGTGTACGTTAAGGAAAGTTTTCATCCTCGCTAATGGGCGCAAAATAGCCCTGCGGTCCCTCGCCTCATTTTCTATCTTGGAAGCACCTTCAAACTTCTTGGCTGCAGTATTTTTCTTGTATTAGACTACTAACATTTCAACCGTAAAACTTGATGATCTTATTAATAACCGTTTTAGTATTTTCACTATATCGAGTTTAAAAGTATGGAAAATTTTGTTACACCTAAAAGTACCTGATGTTTCAAAAAATTATTCTTGCCGTCATTCACCGTTCATATTACAGAATGTTCGAAAGAAAGAGAAGGCATGGTCCGTAGCAACACATTCACTAGTGTTTGGAGGTTTTTGCTGTTAGTTGTCTCCTTTTTTCGGTTTGGTTCAATTGCTGTTATTTTTTAATTTTTCTGTTATTTTTTTAATTTTGCAAAGCAAAGAACTTCTGGAATGCTCGTTAGGTAAAACTATGCATTTGTCTTAGTCGCGTACCTGGTTTTCATAGTGGCTAATACTCTCGTCTCGTATCACGCTAGTCGAAACTAAAGGATCGCTTCTCTGAGTTATGAGATCGAGCTCATATTTTACAACGCGTAAATTTAAACTTTTGGAAATGGTTCGAGTGACCCTGGTTCTGATGAAATAAATTGGTGTGAGAGTCGTCAGCTGCAGATTTTCCTGCCAAGATCACATTCTTCCTTTTTGAACATTACACATTAATTGGTAACCTCAAAATTGCAGGTTAATGCGAACTAAGCAAACTTAACTTTTCTTCAATACTTAAACTACACGTGATCAAAAATAATCAATTCTGGAGACCTAACCTAATGCTTTGAATATGGCTGTGTATTACTGCAACTGAATCAGGCGGAAGTCTGATAAAAACTCCTTCGTAACCTTCATTCATAGTACTGAATATTACCATCTAACTATTTTCTCTGACATAAACTTAATGCAGCCTTATAACTACTACATTCACTTGGCTTCGCCATTTGTCACTTCTAAAATCTTACATATTCTGAACCTGCAATACCTTTTTCTATTCAACAGATATTCGACCTAGAGTAGACAAAAAGTGATGATTTAGTCAATACTGTTTTGTTCTATTCTTTTTATATACGTTCAATTAAAATAGGGATGTATTAACTACAAATGCGTCATAATGGCATTGTGTAAGATAAAGTTGCGAGCGGCTTTGGGGCAGCTACGTACATTAATCATCGAGATCCAAACACTAAGCCAATCCAGGTATTTGAACAAAATTATACCCTCCACGTTACATTGAATGAAGTGTCTTCATCGCAAACTTCATATTTGAGCTCTGTCTTATTTGAAGACTACTATCTAAAGCTCCACCTGGTTGAAGAGTTCTTAACACATGAGTCCAAATTCACTGCGAAAAATCAATACTTGAAAATTTAGAATGAACTCTCATTCTTTTACAGTGCCTCAAAAAAAATTAAAACTACTGGCTTAGCGCAAACCTTTAGTAGAGCTAAGGAGTTTCAATACTGTGGTTCGGATTCTAAATCCCGTTTTGTGTACCATCTTTTTGACCGTTGCATTGTATTTGATGAATTAGGTCTTAACGGATTAGTTTTATTATTTCAAGCTTTCCCACATATTCTTTTAATATCACTCACAGGTACGAAGAGATTCCTTCATACGTTGATGATCCCTACCACAAATAAAAATGATAATTTGAGATTTCAGAATATTGCTATTGGAAGCAGTCTGCCAATTATTAGTGAGCGCCCTGTTCAAAGCAGGGTCTATTCAACTCAGGAATTGACCTTCCGCCCTAAGCGAAAAGGGCCCTTGCAAGAAAAAAGAGAAGAAGACATCAAGATAAATGTTCAAATTGGAGGTTTATACTTGTCCTCTGAATGAAGGATTAGAAGCTAATATTGTTTTGCTTGGCTCGGAATCAACCAAGTTTGACTTCAGATACCAGAAGTCAGACCTAATGTAAGGCGCGGCTTCAATTAGTACAGACTGTCAATTTGCAGAGTCTCTCAAGGTAATACAAAGTTTCTTGGATAAAACATTAAAACCTGTAACAACAACTCGGTTGCATCAATCTTGGTTACATCTAGTAAAAATGAAAAGCAACCCGAGCCATATCATATCATCTCAGATTACACTGAAGATTACTTTGTCATTGATATTGAGCATCCATAAAGTTGTTAGCGATTCAACTTTAATGCATGTTTTGGCCAATCCTTCTAGTTCCAGAGTCTTAATTTTTTGGGAATTTAGCTTTTGGCTTTTCTTCAAGTTCGACCCCTTTGTGTTCTTCGGTACATTTTTTCCTAACGAGAAGTTAAATAGAAAAAGATGACTATTTGAATAAAATAAAATTCGAGTGTAATAATTCTGCTGAAATATGTCAAAAACAAGTCGACAATAGTTTCATTATGGCTGTTATTAATTGAATGCATTATGAGGATATTAGTAGGTTTTTAATATCTAGTTTGAAACACCAAAACGGAGCTTAAACACTGAAAATTCCCAACATAAATTAATAAAAGCAACCCTTCAGTCATTATAGCAGAGAAGCAATCAAAGGTGTATGAGATTAGACAAAAAGAATGATACAATGACTGCTTTATAGAGTACGTATACTATTACCAGAATTCTTTTTAGAGCAGGAAATTCTCCCAGTCAGACTAACAGTTTATTTTATTTATTTAACAGTAATCAGAAAATGACGGGTATACAAGTAGTATATAAGAAAAAGTAATTTTCTTCATTCTGCCAAACAAAAGATATTTAAGCTGATTGTGTTACTGATTGAGCAAGATAAACTTCAATAATACCCAGCGAAGTAAAGCCAGGATTTTCATCAGTAGTCGAGGTTGAAACAAAGGTTGAGGTGGAATCAGTCGCCGAGGTTGAAACAAAGGTTGAGGTGGAATCAGTAGTCGAGGAGTAATCAAAAGTTGAAGAAGTGGTTTGTGAAGTAGAACTTGAAGGAGATGGTGATGGCGGTGATACCATCGACACACGTAAGGGAGCCTCATCGCATAAACTAAAATATGTCCAGCTTCTAATTTTAAACAGGTTGTATTTAGCTTTGCAACACCGAACGTTAATATCATCGGCAGCTCTGTAGGAAAGATACCAGCCGTCTTGACAGTCAGCAGTCCGAATAGTGGTGTTCTTTGGATTAACAAACCACCAATCCTTACTACCATAATACTTGTCAGTATGGAGCTTCCAATATCCTGGAGTTTTTCCAGGATGGGACAAATAGAGCTTTCTTCCTTTCTTGTTCACGGCAACAAGATAGTTGTCTGCGGTCAAAGTAAATTTCAATGGTTCGCTGCATTTCTTATCGGGGTTGAAGCATCTCTTTCTGGGATCGCTGCATTTACCAAGTGCAGCCACCATGTTATCTTCATAAAGGTAACCTAAATTTTTGCCAGTGAATACTGAATTACCGGTAACAAGAAAACCATTGGCCCTGACAATCAGGACTAAAAACGTAAAAATAATGAGAAACTGCATTGTTAAAGTTGACTGGTATTGACGAAATGATTGGGCTTTTATAGACTTTTTTTTGCCGACTATCCGAGTTTTGAACGCAACATCCCTAACATTGTAACATAAGCCACGCACCTCGCGCACAACTTAAAGTTGCCGCAAACTTGTAAGTAACTCTGGTTCTGCTATTTTTGAATAAACGCCTCGGTAAACCTCGTAATTTTTGGACAAATATAGACAAACTTTAAATTAAAAAAATTGTGTAGACGTTTTATAATACAATCAGCTCTTTATTTTAATGCTTTTTAGACACTTCTAGAAGATCTATTTTTCTGTTTTGTGCTAATGCAAAGAAGAGTTCATTCAAAATTTAATTCATATTTGACCATGGAATAGGATTAGGTCAAGATCAAAACAAACTTCGAATGTTCATACATAATATATCCTTATATCTAGATGTGTAATTTATTAGGAACCGGGTTCATCGAACTGGTATTCAGATAATTATTATTTCGGGGTGGGTTGTTCGCAAAATAATGCAACGTAAATAACGTTTCTCCGTAAATTTTTTTAAAAAGCTTGACATGAGCCTTGGGTTTTAATGTCTCGTATAATTCCGCGAGATATGAAACCAGTTCACCTCTCATTCTTATTAAGCTTTGCTACGAGAGCCAATTTCTTAACCGACTTCCTTTGCTGATCAAGCAGAAAGAAAGACTAAACTAATAAACCAAGTACATGGAGTTTTTTTTTGTCAAGAATAAAATACCTGCTTCTCAATAAAACCAGGAAACGCCCATAGCAAGTAAGTTATTCTGTTTTCTCGATATGTCGATGTGACATCAATAATTTTCGAGAAATCGGCCTAGTCCTATTTAGGCTTCATCAATGTTGCAGAAAGTTTTAGGCTCTGAATAATGGAACCCATTACACTTAATAGACACGTCGGTAATTTGCAACTCAGTTAGGCATAAGTCGTGCTTCGTAATTATCTATCACTCTTAATTTTGGAGCAACACTCGATAATTGCAGTATCAGGAAGAGAATACTAGGTTGGAGAGCTCGGTTCGAGGCACGTGATATTTTCTCACCGAAACCTGTTCGGAATGTACATAGACGAGGGTGCGGTATAGAACCCAGCACTAGCTTCAAAATTTACAGTTTTGGTACGTGTTTAGCGATATTATGAGGAAATTTTATGAATTACTGGGGCGGATTTGTTACTGCCACTGGAGACTAGATCTGACTAGAATAAGAAAGCAAAATGTTCAATTTTGTTGGGAACTGTTTTTACAGGTTGCAATGCAAGTTTGATATCAGCCAATAAATCCATAGTACAGTACTGCAGTGCGAAAAAAAAGAGGATTGGTAATATGAGTAATCTGGGCAAAGGAGCTTAAATTTTTTTTTTGATACAAAACAAGACATAAATCTTCATCAGAAAAAAAAAGTCTATTGCACGAGAAAGAATCAGATGCAATAACACGAAGATATTGAGGCTTTTTAAAGATTTTGTTCAAGTTCGACAACCATGGCGATGAGCATCGGGTGTGTCACATGAAAGGAAGGAACAGAGAGAGAAAAACCTAATGTAGCCGAAGAAGAAGCCGAAAGATCTGAGCCTCTAAAACAAAGACCAGACCCTACATTAATCGCATCCAATAGGATGCAGTAAACCGTTGTCTGTTTTAAGACTTGTAAAACCCATATACAGTACAAACGAATTATCCTGTATATTGCTTATCTACAATTAATTAAAACATCGTAAATGTGCGGCTGGTGCGATCGTCCGTATTCTATTGGACAATGATAAAAATACGTAAATTGTATATAAAGAGATCTTGTTTCGCCGGGATTCGAGGATGAAAGTTGTATAGAAGACACATTACATACTCTGAAATATGTCTGACGCTTCTTCGAACTTCACCGGTACCGGTACCGGTGGGAATATTATGACCACAGATTTGAACAAACAATTCGACACGGGCAACATGGCCTGGATCGGCGTTTCGTCGGCCTTGGTTTGGATTATGATTCCTGGTGTTGGGCTTTTATACTCGGGATTGTCGAGAAAGAAACACGCCCTTTCATTATTATGGGCTTCTATTATGGCTGCATGCTTAACTGCGTTTCAATGGTTCTTCTGGGGTTACTCATTGGTGTTTACCCATACTTCGGGTTCGCCTTTCTTGGGTAACTTGTCTAACTTTGCTCTCATGAAGGTGTTTGGTGCTCCAGGTGTTGTCTCCTCAGTTCCAGACATCTTGTTCTGCTTCTACCAAGGAATGTTTGCTGCAACAACTGCTATTCTTATGGTTGGTGCCGGCTGTGAACGTGCCCGTTTGGGTCCAATGATGGTTTTCTTGTTTATCTGGTTGACTGTCGTTTATTGTCCAATTGCTTACTGGACATGGGGTGCCAATGGCTGGCTCGTCAAGTTGGGCGCTCTTGATTTCGCCGGCGGTGGCCCTGTTCACGAAAACTCCGGCTTTGCTGCTTTGGCTTACTCGTTGATCTTGGGTAAGAGACACGATCCTTTGACTAAGGGTAAAGTTCCAAAGTACAAGCCCCATTCCGTCTCATCTATTGTCCTCGGTACGGTCTTTTTATGGTTTGGATGGTTTGGTTTCAACGGTGGTTCCACCGGTAACGCTTCTATCCGTTCTTGGTACGCTTGTGTTAACACCAACGTGGCTGCTGCTTCAGGTGGTTTAACCTGGATGTTCGTTGACTGGTTCAGAACCGGTGGTAAATGGTCCACTGTTGGCTTGTGTATGGGTGCCATTGCAGGCTTGGTCGGTATTACTCCTGCTGCCGGTTTCGTTCCTGTTTATACTTCGGTTGTGTTTGGGGTTGTTCCTGCCATCATCTGTAACTTTGCTGTTGACTTGAAGGTTCTTTTGCAAATCGATGACGGTATGGATGTTTTCTCGTTGCATGGCGTTGGCGGCTTCACCGGTTCATTCTTGACCGGTTTGTTTGCTGCCGACTACGTTGCTGCGCTGGATGGTTCGGTTGCTGCTAATCCTTCCGCTGCCATTGCTGGTGGGTGGATCAACCACCACTGGAAGCAATTGGGATACCAATTGGCTGGTTCTGTGTCTATTGGTGCCTGGTCCTTTGTTGTTACTGCGATCTTATTGTTGATCATGGATCGTATCCCTCAATTGAGAATCAGATTGCATGAAGATGAGGAAATTTTGGGTACAGACTTGGCTCAAATCGGTGAATTTGCATACTATGAAGAAGATGTCGAAAACCCCGAAGAAAGTCCTTATGTGATTGAGCCTATCAGAAGTACTGATGCGCGGATGGCGAAGTTGAGGGCTACAACCAACGTCGAGCCTAAGACGATAGATGGAACCACAGCTGACGGAAATGGATTCACCAGTCCAGATGACGGTACGGTAAGTGAGCTGTCGAAGCAATAGAAAAATCCTTTTTACTTCTGGTTAAAAGTTAATAGTTTAATAATAGTTACGGTTTTTATTTGAGGGGAAAAAATTATCACAATCGGATTTATTATCGTAGTTTGACATATTAGCCGTTGATTTGTAATGATCCAGCCCCACCTTACGGATAGATTTCCCCATGGGGTAATTGCAACGACCAAAAAAAAAAAGTAAGAAGTTGTGAACTTCCTGAGGCGCCTATACAATCTATATAAAGGTGTTCAAGGCGGTAGCAACCTGGTCATTTGTTTTTCTGAAGGTTTGACAATACTCGGGATAACCACTAGTATTCGGGAGAAATCTCGGAAACACAAACCTGCGCACTTCAAAAACCCCACAATTTCAGTACACTCTTTTTGCAAAAATCATCGCAAAAAGTCAATGAAGAAACAACAAAGCGTTCAATTTGCCCACGAAGTGCCACCAACACCAGATGAAGTGGATATTACTGCTGTGAACCCGTTTGATTCGATTGTGGAACGTCGTCCGATTTTGGGCGAGTCCAAGGCCAGTGAGATGAACGTTTTGCCTCAATCTCCTCCTCCACTGCCTCCAAGTATTGATATCGATAATCACCACCTCGATAATCGCCATATCGATAACTTGGATATTGAAGAACCAACCCAGCCATTAAAGATGACATTTACTAATCCTCCTCGAAACCTTTACCGAACTATCACTGCATGCGTATGGGCCCTTTCGTTGGGATTTTCTGATGGTTCAGTTGGGGTGCTTTTGAATTACATTCAAGAACAATATCATATCTCGTACAGTGTGGCCTCTCTTCTTTGGTTGGCTAATTCTATTGGATACATAACCGTAGCTCTGTTGGCTAGTAATATTGAAACCCGTTTGGGCCGTCTGTGCGTCGTTGTGGGATGCATTTCTTCGGTCATCATGTACTCTCTAGTACTGACAGGACTGAAGTACCTGCTCATAGTGATCGGCTTCTTCTTTGGTGGAGTAGGAACCGGAGTTTGTGTGTCTTTCTTTAATGTATTTGTCTCGAGTTTGGAAAAATCTTCCACCGCTCTTGGTTACTTTCATGGATGTTATGGCTTAGGTGCTTCCATCTCTCCGTTAGTGGCTACCGCGTTTGTTGAGGCGGGAATTAAGTGGAATTATTTTTACCTTATTTTGTTAGGGTCGATGGTTGTCAACTTAGTTAACGCTAACTACTCATTCGTCCACGGTACTGATGAAATCGCAGAATTTGAGAAGGAACACGATCCTACATATTCAGCATTTGAAACGCACGAAACAGGTTTGTTGATGAAACAAGCTCTCAAAAACAAAGTTACTTGGATCACTTCTTTGTTTGTCCTCTTTTACCAAGGCGGTGAAGTATCAATAGGAGGTTGGATTACCACTTATCTCCGTGATTACCGTGGTCATTCAAACGCGTCAATTGGTTACGTAGCTTCAGGGTACTGGTTTGGTCTCAGTTTTGGCCGATTGGGACTTACACGGTTTATTCATAAAATCATGGGTGCCCGCCGTGGAAACGCCATACTTATTTTATTTGCCATTACCTTTGTGTTATTGACCTGGCTTATAACATCTCTACCTATTGAGATATTGACCATTACCTTGGCTGGTATTGCAACTGGTCCTGTTTATCCATTGATGGTTACCTATGTTGTCCTGGAAGGACTTATTCCAAGAAAAATTCGTGTCGTTTCTCTTACCATCTCCTCAGCTTTTGGTTCATCAGGAGGTGCCATTTTCCCATTTTTGGTTGGGTTGATTTCCCAATTTGCTGGTACTTTTGTGGTGATGCCAATGTTTATTGCAATGTTTACCTGTACATTAAGTCTCTGGTTGCTTTTGCCTAATACTAATTATAGAAAGGGCGATGGACGTTTGGAATATTTGAGACGAATTTTCTGAGCAAAGTCCAGATTTAAATCAATTCCCTCATACCTTTTTTTTTGTGTTGCTAAATGGGTGCAAAAAAGACTATAATTGTAAAGAATAAAATAGGTTCCGAAACTCATTAAAATGCTACGTATTTGACAATAAATAATTAAAACGACTCAGTGTAACAGTAGATGTCAGGAGAGTTTTTCATCTTTCTGTTCTTCTGACAAGTTACCTTGATGTAATCGGTCATGACGTGAGGGCCACAACTGCTCACAGCTAAGGACTTGTACCAGTTAGATTGTGGATCCTTCAACTTGTCTGCTTCAAAAGCGATAATGTCTGCAATATCAGGACGATGGTAATATGTGTTGTAGCCCTCTAAGCTACTGTTGAACGGAATATTGTCCACCGAAGAATACGAAGAGCTGCTTCCGTTGGTAGTAGAAGTGTAAGTCGAATGACCACGTGTACTGGAATGTGTCATTTCTTTTTCATAAGCAACTTCTTCGATCTTTGGTCCCTTCTTTTCAGTTTTATAGATCTCAACTGGCGATTTGACTTCCTCTATTTCCTTGAGTTCGGTGGCGTAAGCATCTGGATGCACTGAACCAGCAAAGGCTTCATTATCACTAGGATCATACTCTTCTTGAGTAATATAGATATCAAGTAAGGCACGTCCTTCGTGAAGATGGAGGGCAAGTTGCTTGAAAATGTGCATGTACCATGACAAGTTTTCCTTCTTTCTGCAAACCCACACAATTCTAACAGTTGACATTGCCGGTCTGTGCAAGTAGTCTTGAGCCATATCTCTTTCTCTGAGTTCGTTAAGTAAATTCAAGGCGACAGGGAACGTAAAAGAAGCACCGGAACCAGCACCAATAAAGAGATTGGTGTCGAAGCTAAGAAGTGGTTGGTGCTTGGCACCATATGGTCCAGCATAAACCACAGGAAGACGTATAATCTTTTCATTGTCACTGACACTGGTTTCATCGCCTTCTTCGGCTTCCTTTTCTTTCAACTCAATCAACTTCTTCATCAACTTTTTGGTAAAACCCTTCTTTTTTCTGATAACAAGCTTCATATCACCCGACTCAGACAAACTGGCAATAGTAAATGGATGGTATTGGAACCACTTAACTTTACCAACATTCAAAAAGACATGCTGACCAGGTTGCCAGTTCTGGAAACGTGGTAACATTTGTCTCCACCATGGGAGTTTATGGGTTAATCCAGAGCCATGAACTGGAATTGTAACTAACATGGTATCTTCGTCAAGGATCTCAAAATCAGACATGTTCTTGGTAGGAGCCTTGTACTTGTGAACATATTGGTAAACTCTTGTGCAAACACGGTCAGCAACGAGACAATGGACCGAAATAAGAACAACAGCACGATTACTGGAGTTGTGAAGGAAAGTTGTTAATAACATGAAAAAGGCAAGACCACGGTGCAGACCAAGGAAGAAGTCGTAAGCCAAAATACGCAACCATTTAATTGATCCAATCGTTAGGAATGTTAAGCAACCAAATGCCATCATACCAAAAATTTGTGGTGGAATAACCACCATAATTGGGTTGTGGTTACCGATCCAGTAGTTAATTGTCAAGTAGACGTGGATTGCTATCATCATAAACATCCAACGACCAAGCCATTTGTGAATAAAAGTAAGTCTGTCATGTTGGAGACCCGAAATTGCTGTGAAAAGATCGTTTTTTGCAAGCAAAAAAAGAAGCAAAGGTAAACTTCCAATTGTGACCTTCAGCATCCGTTTGGCTACAATGTAGACACGAGGTTGGTAGGTTAAATCTGTGGTTTGAATAAAGCAAAAGACACCATTAATGGCCATAAAGCATATTGCTAAAAGAAACAAACTTGGTTGGAAATAAAAAGGATCACGTTTGAAAGGAATGCGTACACCCACGCAGGAGGTCCAACGTTCCCAATTTTTTAGGAACATAAAGTATCGTTTATTATTGAGAGAGTTGATGTCTCTATTATTTCTCAAGTAGCGTGGAATCCAGTGAAATAACACCCCATGGGCGATTAAAAGGAAACAACTCATAGCAAAAATGAGCCATTCGTATCTATTATTACGATTCTTTTCCACAAAGTACTGTTCTCTGTAGGGAATTTTGGGTAAGGTGAACTGACTCAATACCTCAGAAACTCCAGGCTGTGAAGCAATAGAGTCAGGGATTCCGTTTAACGACATAGTGTTTGGTTAAGTTTGGGGTAGGTTGAAAAGAAAAATTGAGTATAATGAAAATTTCCCGATTAATAAATTAAATCATCTACTGATTGATCAGATAAAAGTTTTGACAAGACCAAGCACCAAGAAATCTCCCGAGGCGTGCCCATTGGATATATCAACGCCGAGCAAAGGAGATATCGGGAGACTAGCCCCAGGATGGCACATGCGCTCTTCGGAAACGGCTACAACTGGCTACCTTAAAAAATTAAAATTCCAAAAAAAATAATAACAATAGGATCCCTTTAATACAAGAAAGTAGATAATGCTCAAATTAGGTGGTGTTATGACTGTAAAATTATAGGTGTTGGACAAGTGTAACATCGGTCTGTCTTAGCTAGAAGAAAATTTGCTGGTGGAACTCTCATTGGTTACGAGAAGGATTCTTGGTCTACATTTTAGATTGAATATTAACTCAATTCGTAGAACAGAACCTTTGCAAAGGCTCCCGTTGGCGCCATTTGCACCGGTATGTCCGACTGGTGGCTAGTTTCGTATGCTTGATACTCAGTTGGAAATCGGAAGAATATTTTTTAGCCAAAAAGCCGATGTCGCATTGTTGAAGTTCCAAGAATTTCTTGGAATGAGGTTTTCTTTTTGATTTTAGTTATTCCTGTTACGCAATTATCGGTTCATGAATGTGTGTGTAGACAACCACTTATTTATCGATGATCGAAGGTTCTTAGTCTTTTAGTATTTTAATCATGGATCGCGCTGGCAAGAAATTAGAGAGCGTATGAACAAAATTTTTTCACTGACTGCCAAGAACCTAACGTGATGGTATTCTTAGTATAAATTAGGGCCAGAGTTTCATTGCGACTTTCGCGGAAAGAGAAAAAAAAAGCAAATGGGAGACAGTAAACGAATCTTTCGTGTTTTTTTTTTATCTAAACCATCAACTGCTCTCGTTGCTCTAAAATACGCTAACCACATTCTTCATGCAACCTACACGCCAAAGTTTCTAAAAAATATAGTTGCGATAGTTCATAACTGACGAGAAGACATATCATTGTCGGAATTATCGCTAATAAGAAACGGGAGTTGCCGTTTTCGTTCAGGATACTTCCAATTACTGTTCGGCAACTGTCGAGATCAGACAATGCCGCCTGGCCTGTGTCTTCTTTTTTTAAGGTTGCCTAACTGAGACTATTTTTTATGCATGAAAATTTTATCATTTTCATCTATAGGCCGAAAAAGACAACCTTTGCGGAGCCAATTAAAGTTGTCCGTCCCAAATTTGCGGTGCCTTTGTCTCCGGAATTGATGGACCTAGGTACATGCAACTGATAGGGTCGATATTTCAAAAGTAGATATAAATAAGACTAGTGAATCACTCCCCTTCCCCCAGATAATTATATTTTTCATCACCTTAGTATAGTTTCCCCACCTCACCGATCGTTTAACATAACAATGAAGACAACTCAAATCTTATCTGCTTCTACCCTTGCTGCTGTTGCCATGGCTGCCAACAACCCATGGGCCACTTACCCAAGTGTTCCAAAGACCGCTTCTATCAACGGTTTTGCTGACAGAATCTACGCTGGTGTTGCTCCATGTGCCCAAAAGTGTCTTGACGACAACAAGTCCACTGGTAACACCCCATGTCCATACTGGGACACTGGTTGTTTGTGTGTTATGCCACAATGGGGTTCCGGTGTTGCTGAGTGTATTGCTGATGCCTGTAAGGGTGACGATGTCGTTGTCTTCACTTCGGCTGCCGTTTCTCTCTGTTCTTCTGCCGGTGTCTACTCTCCATACTGGAACCTTCCATCTGCTGATTCTGCTTTGTTGGTCAACGCTGCTGCCGCTGCCAAGACTGCTGAAGCCACCTCTGAAGCTGCTTCATCTCAAGCTCCAGCTTCTTCTGAAGCTCCAGCCACCACTGAAGCTGCTTCTTCTCAAGCTCCAGCTTCTTCTGAAGCCAAGACCACCAAAGCTGCTTCCTCTGAAGCTCCAGCTTCTTCTAAAGCCAAGTCTTCAGAAGCTGCTTCTTCTTCTGCTGCTCCAGCCTCTTCTGTTCTTTCCGCTTCCACTGGTGCTGCCAACGTTAACAGCTTGGCTGCTTCTCTCGGTGGTGTTGCCGTCGTTGCCGTTGCCATGCTCATTTAAGCGTGGTGTTCAATAAAAAAAGGTCTAGTACCATTTACATTAATACATGTTTTATATGCTTGAATTGCTTTTGCTTTAACTGTAGAGAGATAAATCCGGGGAAAATTACCCCATCACCGGGTGCGAAACCGCGACTGCTATTCAAAACTGTCAAAGATATCACAAAATCATTCTTTTAAAAATAACCATTTGAAATCAGATTCTAAATTGAAATCAAGTTTTCATGATTCAATTCCTTAATTTCTCCAAATTTTTCTTATTCAATTGTTTTAACATTTTCTCTAATTTATTCTTTCCCCAAATTGGTTGAATTCTTTTTTTTTTTTTGTCTTTGGGGCTTATCACCAAAAGGAAATTGTTCTCATAAATAAAAATTAAAGAAATTATGATATTCTCCCCCGCACGACCCACAGTTCTATTTACCGAAAAAAGGAGCCGCCGGAACCTGGCCACACTACAATGGCACCCGATTCTTCCTCAGGTCAGGCCAATTCTGGCCCATACAATTATCCCACGGCCATTTTGACCGGCAAGACTCCACAACAAGCCGCTCTTATTATTCCCAATTCGTTGAATGCCACCACGAAACTCGAATCACAACTTTCCGGCTGGTTCTCACAGTACCACGCGGCTATCGTCCAACACAACACGGCAATTTCCCGTCTTTTGGAAGAAGGAAAACTGCTTTTTGGTCCAGGACAAGCCAATGGTGAATATGGGAATTTCCCACGTACTTGGAACTGTTTGTTGACGTCTTTGGAGATTGAAAACAAAGGCTTATCAACACTTCAACGCAGCATTCATCAAGAAATCTTGAACCCACTCAGTGACGTTGCTAACAAGGACATACGTCTTTCCGAACTTGTAATCAACTCTCAGGAACTTGAAGAAATCCTGGAAGATCTCAAACACCACCGATCCAATGCCGAAATCCAATGGAATTATAAGGCACCAGACATTTTCCAGAACTTTGAAAACTACAAAACAGCAGAAACAACGTTGCTTTTGGACGTCATCATCAACTTCTTCCAATTCCATAACACCAAATGGTCCAAAGACTTGGAAAATAACGAAAATGCCACCAATTACTTACTTAACAACTTCAAGTTGTCACTGGAAATGAACAATTACTTGGATTACTTGCTCCATACCGAGTTCAAGCCAGTAAATGAAGGATTCATTAAAGCCCAACAACGCCAACAGGAAAAGATTGAAAACCACAATCAAAAACGCCATTTCTCCACAAAACCTCACCATCACAAAAGCGACAACCAATCGGTTTTCTCAGGGGTTTCTGCTTCTTCTGACAATAAAAAGAAGTCTTCCAAATTAAAGTCTCGTGTGGGCTCGATCTTTGGCCGCAAGAAAAAGAATGCTCCTCTCTCTTCTCCATTGAACGACACCATCCCAGAAACCGAATCCGTCACCACCAACTCGTCTTTTGGCGTCACCAGAACCGCCCTGGTGGCTCTGAGAGGAAATTCGAGACGTTCAAGTTCATTTTTCGGTGCTTCGAACTCCAAGGCAGGACCTCCTTCCGTTCCAGTTAAGGACTCACCAGTAGCTCCTGAACCAGTTCAAAAAGATGCAATTCCAGTCACCAAACCAGCTGAACCGGTGACTCCAGGCTTCTACACCAATCCTCTTACTCCACAACAGCCAAGACACACCGCACCTGCTGCTGCCGCCGCTGCTGTGGGTACTGCTGCTGCTGCTGCCGTTCCTTCTATTGTTGCTGAATCGCCCAACGTTGTTAAATATCACGACTCCGACATGTCGCTGGAAGATGGCAGTCCCTCTGCACCAGATGGTCGGAGATTATCGATGCTTCAGAGACACGAGTTGGGGGAACTGTCGGTTTCTACACCCACACTTGAGCCGGTTACTGCTCCTGTCCAGCCCCACACTCTCGACACGCTGCGTTCGAGACAAAGTAGTGGTGGAAAGTATAGTTTTGAAGCAGGAGATGAAAACGAACCCATTCAGGCTTCACCTAGAGCAAACCAGCGGATATTTGATGATCCAGTTGATTTACCTGAACCTACGATTGTTGAGTCTCCATTTAAGGTCACCAGTGCAGCTCCACAGCCTCCTCCATCGAGAAAGGTGATTCATCATGAACAAGCACCAGCCACGGGAATCAAGAGCAGAAGAGACATTCATTCACAGATGTTCCATAATTTACCTTTGGCTCGTGAATCATTCATTCAGCCAGCAGCCCCTGCTACTTCTCTTGTTGCCCAGGATACTGGAAACTCGTTGTTGAAGCTGCACGAACATTTCAAGCACTTTGAGCATGCACAGGAAGTCAAGGGCTTGAATGCGCTGATTGCCGAGGTCTTGAATGCAAATTTCAAGGATGGTAGATTGGTCAAGTCGCAAGTTATTGGAGAAGTTGCGTTCAACTACGTTTCTGACGATACGGTTCCTGCCGAATTGGTGGTTCGGATCCCCAACAAGTTTGACCGGGTGATTTTGAATACTGGATTCGTTCATCAGGTGAGCAACGAGGAGTACCGGTTGGTGCCGGCCCAGATCTTGAGCAAGACTTTGGGAGCAATCAAGTATTTGAACAAGTTGAATGAGTCACAGGTTCCTGTGATTATCCAGCAGGTGTGGCGGTTTGAGGACCATCAATCGAGTTTGATGGTGAGTTTGCGGTTGAATCCTGCTGTTGAGCGGGTGGTGCTTAATCAGTTGGTGATTTCCGTGGCGTTGAACACCGATATCGAGCTGACTTCGGCGCTGCTGAAGCCACAAGGTTCGTTCAACAAGGAAAAGAACAGAATCACCTGGAGATATACCAAGCCAGTGGTTCTTGGAGGCAATGTGACGGAAGAGAAGGTGATTGCCCGGTTCCTTACCAACGGTAGAGGATCTGAGCACGAAAGTGGTGTCCAACTCAAGTTTGTGTTGGAACCTGAAGCCAAAACCGTGATTTTCGAAGGAGAAAATGAAGTTCCTGTTTCACGGAGTTTAATCAGCGGAGTCTACAGTGGTCACAGTACGTAGACCTGAAAACAAAGTACTATACTAGATTTTTTTGATGTGTTATAAAAACTTGTTGTTCAAAAAATGAAAAAAAACCATATACTAATAAAAAAAAAATAATGAATCAAAGAAACAACATTTAATCATCTTTACTTTTGACTTCGGTTTCTGTTAAACTATCGTAGCTTGTTTGTAATCCTTGGATTTGTTTCTTGAGGGTGGCGATATCATTTTCCTTGGATTCAATGGAACGTTTAAGTTCAGCAACTTGTTCGTCGTCATTACCATCAGCACGTTCAGCCACCAAAGTACGAAATTCGCTTTCTTTTTTGACAAGTTTACGGACAATAGTTGTCACGGTAAAGATAGCCAATACCAAGTACAATACGAATCCCGTCAAGTATAAGTTACGTTGTGAGTAAAACTTTGTTGCCAACTGTTCGTAGTTTAAATTGGCCGAGCCACTCTCGAAATAAGAACCGCCAAGACCACTCAAACGCTGTAAACGGTTCAAACAGTCCATGATCTGAAGCACAAGTAAAACTATCAGAAAGATTACGCCCACCTTAAAGTTTTGCAGTTGTTGGAGCGTGTCTGAGATCCGAATGAGGTTGCTTCTGACAACAAAAGGAAGGGGAAGAACAAGAAGTGCAAGAATAGTCATTTCAGCAATCAAAGTGCCGAAAATAAGGGACATTTGAATACTCATATTGGGCTTGGTTCTGTTGTTGACGTGGAATGATATGGGGCTGTGAACTGTGAACTGAAGTTTCGCTTAATTCGCCTAAAACACATGTGAAACAAAGATTATGTAAGTCTTAGATTTTGGCACAAACAGCTTGGCTGATAATCAGTTTGATATCAAGAAACGCGCAAATGGTTTAGTGGTAAAATCCAACGTTGCCATCGTTGGGCCCCCGGTTCGATTCCGGGTTTGCGCACTTTCTTTTTTCGTATTTTTAATTTTATATTAATTTTCAATACAAATCATAATCACTATTTATCCAAACACATTCAAAACAACAAAAGCGCAAATGGTTTAGTGGTAAAATCCAACGTTGCCATCGTTGGGCCCCCGGTTCGATTCCGGGTTTGCGCATATTTTTTAAATATTAAATTAATTTCTGACAAAATCATAGTCCCTACTTCTCAGAACAAATTGTAATCAATAAAAGCGCAAATGGTTTAGTGGTAAAATCCAACGTTGCCATCGTTGGGCCCCCGGTTCGATTCCGGGTTTGCGCATTTTCTTTTTTTATATTATTACCGCTTCACTGGTAAACAATTTGTTACCTTTGTTTCATTTTTCTTGGAATTCTATAAAACCATAACCTATATTACTCTAAAGACCGGTAACTCTACGGGCATAGTTATATGCCACCGCACTGAAACAAAGCATAAAGCAAATAATGCCCCAGAACCACGCCAAACCGTCATAATCCTGGCCAGGAACCAAACAGTTCATGCCCCACAACCCCGTCACGACGTTGATGGGTAACACAACCGTCCCCAAAATGGTGATTTTACCCAACACATCGTTGGTATCGTTGTTAACTTTGGTCATGTCGATATTGATCTGGGCCAAGTAATTCGAATGGAACCGGGCAATCAACTTCTCGTAATGGTTGAGTGACTGTACCATGGTGACAATATGGTCCTGGATATCGCCCAAATACATCCCGATTTCCAGCTTTCTGGTGTTCTGGGCCAGTTCCGAATACCGCTTGCTAAAGGCCCGAACCACATCTGCCTTCAGTCCAAGTAACCGGAGAACCGACATCACTCTCTTCCTACATTCACCGATCCGCCGCAACATATCTCCCTTCCGTTTCCAGGAGATAATCCCGGTGGATTTCGACAGCAGCAGCAGTGATCCTGACCGGATCAGGCCGCTAGAACGCCGCATCCGTGGCGATGTTGCTTCTACCGTCAGTTTCGACCGTGGCCGTCTGAAAAACACCTCCTGTGATGATTGGCGATATCCAGCACTGCCACCGCGGCCACCAGCCTGCAGCCCGTGCAGCAGATCGTCGTCGCTGTCATCGTCCGAGTCTTCACCGGCATGCATTCGTAAAATGGCGTCCTCAATCAGATTGACTTCATCTTCAATCAGATCAATCATGGGTGCAAACGTATCGGTGATATCATCAATCAACGCATAACAGATCCAGTCCGACAGTACCGTCAAGTAGTCACTAAGTAACCGGGCCCGACGACGTACATTGATTGGATGTGGAGTCGCCAGAAAATGGAACGTAATCACCGCATCCTTGAACGCAATAATGTACATGTTAAGTGGCAGCAACTCACCCTCCCGAATCTTCTTCCCCTGCAGATGCAAGGAAATCAGGTCCCGCAGATGTGACTGTAGTTGCAGATATCCCGATTTGCGCAGATGTTGTCCCAGTCTCCGGACCAAATCACGAACCTTGCCCCAAATACCGCCCCCCAGCTCGCCAAAATCGGTGAGTTCGTATCCTGAAGAATTTTCCAATTCATCAATCTTGTTCATCTTCTTTTCGTGCTCCTTGGCCCGCTGCTTGCGCCTCTCATACACGATATCAAATGACGTGAAACATACAAAGTAATATGTCTTGAATACTTCCACCTTTTCCCGGGCTTCACCGAGAAAAATGTCTTCGGTGGTTAAGGGATGGATTCCAAACGTTTTGGAAAGCACCTTCATCTCCTCTTCGGTTGGATCAAGCACATCGAGCCAAAACGGAGTGATGGGCCGGTTATCGCCCTGTTCCGAGGGTGCAGCCGAGGGAATTGCCGACCCGGAAACCCCCGGAACTCCAAGACCATTAGCAAGCGTCGCAGTTGCAGCAACCGAAGGAGTTCCAGAAGTGGTTGAATTTGATGGACCACCGGCATTGGGAATATCGGGAGTTGGAGATACTTCTTCTTCGCCGTAGTGTTTGGGCAGAAACAATTGTAAGAGCTTTTGACTGATAGTTTTTTCTTCTTGTTCGTCGTCGTCTGCTGCCTGATCAGAGGAAATCAAGCCACTGATGGTGGGCGAATGGATTGTCATCTCGAGATCTTCACGGAAATACGTGAATCTGCAGGTTGTAGCATCTTTTTGTTGCTTATTTTTGCGATTAAGGATGGTTGGAATTTCTTCACGAGACTTTTCCCAGGGTTGAATGGGTGTTGGTCTTACTTTGAGGGCTTCCAGGTCGAGTGATTCGACTTCATTGACGTGGTGGCTGAGAAGTGGTGCTTCTTCTTCGGGAATTGGATCTGAAACCATTTGAGAAGAAGGAGGAGGAGGAGGAAACCGAGTTCCTGGCGAGATACTTTCATCTTGTGCTGTACGAGCCACTGGATACTCAAAGTTCACCGCAAACAGTTGTTCGTTGTGTACTTCTTCCATTTCCTCCCGAATGAACTCTTCCAACACATTGAGATCAGGCCATGCAACATGCTGTGACTGGCGGCTCTGATCGTAATAATCAGGGAAACAAACGTCGTCCAACGAAGTCAGGTCGCCCAGATGTTCCAGTGATGGGTTTGATCCACCAAATTCCATCAGACTAATTGAATAACGTTCTTCAGCGTCTGAATCCAGTACTTCTCCGCCTCCATTATTTAGTTGTTGTGTCAGCGCCAGCACCAGTGTCAGTGTTTGCGTCCACTGCCGCTGTTCTTGGGCAAAACGATCCATATCTAAAGCCACTGCACCTCCAACGGGAGTCAGACCAAGTAGGTTCTGAAGATTGCGGTTGGTAAGTGGATATTGTGATTCACGACGACGTTGGTCGACACTGCCGCGACGGTGGTCCTGGTCCCGATGGTCAACGTAGGTTCCTGAAGCAACGAAACCGTCACTGGATCTTCGGCGATTGGTTCCGTTTTGGTTCAGATGCTTTTTTGAATCTTCAAACGTCTTTCTTTTACTTTTCTTTGTCATGTTTCGTGTTCATCTAACGCCGTTCCCCAATGAATTTGTAGAATCAATTTTATGAGTCGTTTGGTTCTATGCAGGTGACACAATTGAAGTTGCTGTTTTTTTAAAAAAAAAAAAAACTTGCTTGTAACAAAATACTTTAAAAATACAAATATTGAAACACAACAAAAGTTGTAAAAAAAAAGATGACTAGAAAACATATACATTTATTCTTGTTGATTATAGCGTGAATTATTCTCTTTCTTTCTTTCTTTCTTTCTTTCTTGAATAGAGTTATTTCTCTGATTCTGATTCCTTTTTGATATTGGAGGTTTCAGGAATGTTGAGGTTACGTTTTGTTCCCAGATCAGGAAGTGCAGCAAGTGCCGCTTCGATTTGTTCACGGTTATCCATAAGTGCTCTCCATGAAGCTTTATTAAGAGCAATTCCCTTTTTACCGGGTTTCCTCTCACCGGTCTTTCTATCAGAGTAATATTCTCGAATATCAACCAATGGGATATTGTTATATTTATGAATCGTCACCCGATTCTTTGAATCAAGGTTGATAATGACTTCGGAGTTGGTTTTAGCGCTGGTTTTGTTGGCGGCAGCACTCATGATAATCAAAAGAAAGAGAAATCAGGAATCAGGAATCAGTGGCGGGTCCTCACCGTTGTGTGATTTTGATTTTGGCGCGTGCAGTAAAAAAAATGTGTCTGCAGATTAATTATACATAAGTCTGCATATCTAAGATATTTTTTTGGTACTTTGAAGCATTCTATTTTGTTCCCTTTACCGGCCTGGAAGCCCGCTGCTCCATGTCTCATTGAAATGGTCTCCTAACTGTTCACGGACCTTGTCAAACCATTTTTCATCATCGCTAGGTTCCTGCACTTTCCAATAGCTATTAATGGCCACCGCCAACTCCTCGATATTCGAAACTCCAAGCACAATCGAAGTCCGCTTGTCCCAAGATTCCGTTTCTGAACGGAACAACCACCGCTTCAATGCAAACCGTGTGGCTAAATCAGCCAATTCAATGTTATCCTGTTTGAGCTGCTGTGCCACAGCATCAACCAGATCCTTCAATTCCTGCAGAGCAGGATGAAACTTGTGTGTAACACCACTGCGCAAGAGCGACATGCTCAAGATCGACCCATTCATCACTTTCTGAACCCCAGCGTCCAAGAATGCCTGGAATTGGTCGAAAAGAATCGTGTTTTGAATACACCCATTTGAGTACGACAAAACAGCGTCCAATGCACCAATCAGAGCCTGTTTCTGACTCTTTTGCGCAATTTCCAACAAGAAAGCTACCGGGTAGCCCGAAATCCCGATATTACGGACCAATCCTTCCTGTTTCAACCGAGCCAATTCGCCCAATCCAGCAAAAATGTCCGATTCAGACACAAACTCGATATCATGCATATACACCAAGTCCAAGTAACCAGCATCCAACCGCTCAATCGACCGAAGCACCAGTTTCCGCACCGAATCGGGCGAATAGTCGAACTCATCAAGCGCAATACGTCCAGCCTTGGTACAGATATAGTACTGGTCACGAGTGTAGTCGATCTGTTTCAATGCTTTGCCCAAAATCTCCTCCAGCGGCCCGTAGTACGGCGAGGTGTCGACGGCATTGAGCCCGTGCTGGAAAGCGGTGGCCAAAATGTCGGAAACCGGCAAGTTGTGCGGGTTATCGCTGTACTGAGTATTGAAAACAGCTCCTCCAATGATAAGTGGAGGAAGATTCGTGATCGAATACGGCTGGATGACCGTAGGTGTGCCGAGCAGCTTCATGGAAACGTGATACAAGTAACGGTTAGAAGGGCGGCGATTTTTCAGACATTTATTGCACCTGTACAATACATTGTGGCATCAGACAAAAAATATAAAAAAAAAATAGTTTATCAAGTTTTAACATCAGGACCGCCGTACTTATGCAATCACGATGATAGATCCGATTACATAAGATACCAAACATGTGGGAAGACTTGGGTGCAAAATAAAATCCCCGATATATATGATTATTGACTGGTGTGGTCATGAGAGCAAATACAGGGTGAGAATTCCTCACTGGAGAAGATCAAAAAAAATGGGGAGGAAATACATTATATAGATTTCAACTCAACCACCACTCCGACACTTTCTCCCTATTTTAAAATGACTTGAAAAACAACCTTTTAACGAAAACATCCCAATATCACAACACAAGTACGATTCTTGTTTTATCCAAATCTCAACAAATGCAAATTTCAGATACTACTACAACATTATAACGTTGGTTATCTCTTGCTCTCTCTTTTTTTATAGATACAGATATTCACATTACGTACATAACTCATTAATATAATACTTAGTTTTCCACCAAGTAATTTCCCGGCACAAGCCCAACCAGGCCCGGCTCACCGCTGTTGCGGCCCAATTCGCAGAACCACCAGTTATCCTCTTGCTTGTGAATAACGTACATTTCCCAGCCCTTACGGAAGTATATCTCTCCTTGTTGCTGAGGACGGTAAGTGTACCGTGCAGTGGCCACCAGAACATAACGACGGCGGGTTACCGGTGTGATCTGGTCCACCAACGACGC
The DNA here is from genome assembly GCA_030568455.1 of Teunomyces tritomae. Lineage (NCBI taxonomy): Eukaryota > Fungi > Ascomycota > Pichiomycetes > Serinales > Debaryomycetaceae > Teunomyces > Teunomyces tritomae. Next base: position 24,893 of record JAJMFZ010000033.1, read on the forward strand.
AAGATCGGTGTACAGTTTCAGCGATAAATTGCGTTTCAGCTGTCTGACTGTCTGGAGCGAGTTGTTTCGGGACGAATCAACCATTGATTTCGGTCTGGGCCGTGGAGTGAGCAGGAATGAGTCGTACCGTGTTGCCACTTCGTTACTGTCGTCTACCAAATCAGAAGCTGCAAAATTATGCATGTCGCGGATTTTAGGCATGGAAACTTCTTGTGTTGCAGTATTTTTCACCTCCCCTCCAATTTTTTCTGGCGATGCCGATGCCGACTGATTGGCCGCCCGCACCGACCGGCGATACTGGGTAATATCGCCATTTCCTCCAGCATTGAGGTCTTCCAATGCCTTGGCAATAAAGTCAATCGAGAAATCCTTCATAATTGGAACTGGTCGTGGCTGTTCCTGCGGTTTGAGAACCGGCAATTCCTTACTTTTTAAGTTAATTTCTTCTTGGAACTGGCTCAATTCCTTTTCTTTACGTCTAGGAGAAGCCCAGTGGCGGCCCGACGATGTGGAACTTGGATCTGAATAGTTGGATGAACCGTTCAGACTACTGAACTTCTTGGAGAACACACTCTTACTGTCTTCAGGAGAGGATGAATACACTGAATTGGTTTTGGGCTTGAGGTTAGGAATGGTAGTAAGGTAATCCTGTCCCGAAACGGCAGACGATGATGCAGGTTTGGCTTTATTTTCTTCGGTTATGTACGTTGGGGCATGTTCTTTCGGTTGCTGCAATTGAGGCATTGGACGTGGCAGAACAATGTTTTTCCGAGGTGACGGGGTACGTGGTTGATGCTGTTGATGTGGTTGTTGTTGTGGTTGTGGAAGTGGCTTGTTGTGGACAATTGGTCTTCTCACGGCTTCACTAGCAGCAGAATATGTTGAGTATGACCGGGAAAGAACCAGAGTATAATCCGGGTTCTTGTAGGCTGCAATCGAGTATCCCGTATCTGTTTGGTCATCATAGCCGGCCAAGAAATCAATAAATGAAGGCGGATTAAAAATCCGGTTACCAGTGCCGTAGTTGTCAGCAAAATCCTGTAGGTCGTTAGGAGGAGTGATTTGGGCAAACACCAGACGAGCTGCGTCGGCCGAACCGTCGTGGTCGACACAGAGTGTGGCGATATTGTTGCAGAAGTTAAAGCAGTTGACTTTACACACTTGAATACGCTCAATTTCCAACATGTACAAGTCCAGAAGGGCAATTGCCCAGTCACGGACGTAAATATCATTGATTTCGGTGAGATTTGCAACTGAAACTTGGTAGTTCTTGCGTGACAGGGCTATACTTGCCGATACTTTGGCCAATTTGGCTTCGTTACGTTCTAATTCTTTACCGAGGGTGGTTTGGACGAGGAGCCGCAACGACTTGAGCTGGTAACAGTCCTGCTGGTGTCTCTTCTTTGCTAGCTCGTGGTGGTTGGCTGCATCAGCTCTTTTGGCTGCGAGTTTGGCCATGTGATGCTCCAAACGACTGGTTCTCTGACGATACATGTTGTAAAAGTCTGCAAGCTTGTCGTAGTTGATTTGTTGTACCGACAGGATAAATTTATCGTTGTAGTGAATCATTTGGTCATTTTCCGTTGCCATTTTATCCAACAGACGTTTCAAAGTTCCTGTTTCGTGAGATCCAAGCCGGATTTTACCATGAAGTCGTTCAAGCTTTTTATTATACTCTTTTTCGATGGAAATACGTTCGCTGTACATATCCAAGAGTTCTTGAAGCGTGGTAAGCGAGTCCTTGATACGGCTTTGGACAGCATGGAAACCGTCCTCGTGAGATCCCCAGAACCGATTGACAAATGCTTCTTTCTCGTTCTGTGACTGTTCTGACCTCATTTTCAAGGAAGATGAAGAAGAAGTTTGTTGTTGATGATTAAATGTTTGTAGAAGGATGTTGTATACCTTTTGCCTATTTGGGAAATGACGAGAGTGCAGATTAAATAATATGATTCCTGAATATAATTTTCAATATGTTCTGTCAAAAAATATTGAATGTACTGCGGTTCTGGTGTTTTCTTTGTTCCATAGTTTGCAACTCACATTCTTTTCAGCCTTTCCAACGTCGTGTGACTAAACTTTATAAAAACTTTCATTAAAAATGTTTAATTAAAAGATTCATGGTTGTGGGAGTTGGATTCTCTTTCCTTTCCTTATCATCCTTTCATTTCCTTCCTTTTCTTTCCTTTACTTTCCTTTTCTTTTCTTTTCTTTTCTTTCTTTTCTTTTCATTAACCATTATTATCACATGTAATATTGAGAAATCTCGGTTCTTTATAACAATTTTGTAATTATTCTAAAAGATATACACATAATGTCAAAGAGGCACGGGAGTTCGGTAACAAGGGAGTTTGCGGAAACGGTTCCGATATTTCAAAAATAAAAGAACATACAGTAATGAAAACGTACCATGATTAATTAAACCAATAAAGTTTATAGCTGTGTGGCTCTTTGATCTCGGACCGAACATTTTTGTTGTGCACGTGATCAGAATCCCTCTCAATATAAAGTAAATTTATTTAACTGTTTCTGGTTGAAAATAACAATGAAACCAAACTTTTTAATCAAAAGAAAACTTGCTATAATCGGACCGATTTCTTAATTTACAATCAACTTTCACCACAAGGCAATTCAAACCACGGAGAGGTTTCTTCAAAGTAAAATGGATTTCCTCTTTGGGGATACCATATTTGTCTGCAGGATCCCGGTTTTGTTCCGAGGCCGAGGAAATATTTCGCAGCGCAGCTGCCGATAACGTATTTAAATAATGGTTGATTTTTCTCCATCACCAAAACTTTTAGAATCATATAAAAAAACAAGATCCAAATGCTGCTATCGACAAGCTATGAGCGTTTGAAAGCTTCCAAAGCATATGGCTATACTTCCAAGGTTGTCAATTTCCTTATCGCACAATGGTTCTTTCTCTTTCTTGGAGCCTTTGTTGCGATTGCTCATTCTTACCCCGAATTTGCCAAGCAAGGCGGCACTATCAAGGCTCAATACTCGATTGGTTACGGTGCTGTGGCAGTCATTTTCCTTATCAGTGGATTATCGATGGGTACAAAGGATTTGATCAAAAATGCCGGACACTGGCGGGCCCATTTCACCGTGCTTTCACTCTCGTTTCTCATCACCAGTTCCATCATTTACGGTATAGCCCTGGGAATCCAATCCGCCCACAACCACCAGATCGATGAATGGTTGCTTGTTGGCATGATAGTCACCCATGCATGTCCCACCACCGTGTCTTCTAACGTCGTGATGACGAAACAGGCCAAAGGTAACGATGTCTTGACTCTTTGTGAAGTCTTTATCGGTAACATCTTGGGGGCATTTGTAACTCCAGCATTGTTACAATTGTATATGACCGGAGTTTGGGAGTTTGGTAACCCAAGTCACCAGGCCGTCCACCAAACCATTGGCAATTTGTATCGTGAAACCATGAAACAATTGGGCTTATCAGTATTTGTACCGTTGTTTGTCGGCCAGGTGATACAGAATATCTTTCCCAAACAAGTCAAATGGACTTTAACCACCTTCAAATTGAATAAAGTCGGTTCTTTCATGTTACTTTTGATCATGTTCCAGTCTTTCTCCACCGCATTTGCCCAGCACGCATTCACCTCGGTCTCCCATGCCTCCATCATCTTCCTTGTCTTTTTTAATATCGGCATCTACTTGTTCTTCACAGTATTCAGCTTTTTTTATGCCCGTCCGTTCTGGATCCTCCGTCTCTTTCCAACACCTCCAACAGAGACTTCTACTCGCTTATATTCATGGTCGTACTGGCTCTTCCGCCCCTTCTATTACAACAGAAAAGATACTGTTGCCGTGATGTTGTGTGGACCCGCTAAAACCGCTGCACTTGGTGTTTCGTTGATTTCTTCGCAGTACGGCTCCTCAAACGACAATCTCGGTATCCTCCTTGTGCCGTTGGTGCTCTACCAGGCCGAGCAGGTCATCACCGCACAAGTTCTCGTTAACTTTATGCGTAAATGGATTGAACTGGAACCACAGCCCGAACCAGAACCGACAGTCAAAGACCTAGAGGCACAAGCTCCAAACAATAACGAAACACTTTTAGAAACCGATATACCGTCAGAAATCGACGGACCATCAGACGGCACCCTGTCGCCAGTAAAGCATTCCCACGACTCACAATCGAGCCGTACAAACTAACAAGGAGGATAGATTTTTGGGTAATTTTTAATAATTATAATAATAATAAGGACAACAAAGAATATTTCAGAACGCAAATTCACCGAGTTTCTGTTCAAGATCAGCAATCGTAGCCCTCAATTCGGCCTCGTTGGCATGGAGAGATGCCAATTCGTCAAATTTGCGGAGTTTTGTGTAGTCACGGATCAAGTTTTCCACCAAAAAGCGTTGTTCATTCATCACCATTAATTGTTCACGCATTTCACGGACATGTTTCTTGGAAAGACGTGGTTCTGGCACTGGAAGCGCAGCCACCTTGGCCTGTTCGCGGTCCTGGTGCACGTTGGTGATGGTTTTATATGTCATGAGAGTTTCTTGAAGAAAGAGAACGGTACTTTGGCAGATATTAGCAATGATTCGAGGATCTACCACTGTAGAAGTGCCGTAATCGGACTTGAACTGTTTTCCTGTGGTTTCATAATCTTTCAAGAGTTTCATGATCTTGAGACGGAGTTTTGTAAGCTGTTCAGTATTGTCTGCTTGCACTGCACGCTCGTATTTCGGAAGTAGTTGCAGCAAATGGTTCTTGAGCACAAGAAGTGCATCTACCACCGGCCAAAACGGTACTGAATCGCCATGTGTAGCCTTCCATTCGTGTAACAAGCTGTTTTTACAGTTGACACAGCACCGGAACCGCACGTCACTGGGTTCAAGTTCGAGCTGAGGTAACTTTTCAGCAAATTTCGATACTGGAACCATAATCAGACACCCACGACGAACCTGTTCTGGATCATCACACACCACCAGACCACAGAGCCGGCAGTGGTGCTTGCGTAGGTACCATGTGAACGGCACAAAGCATACTGAACAATGATGAATTGACGAATCGTCGTCCCAGAACTCACGTTCCGGCGCCGAAAACCAGCTACGGCGCTCGAGCTGCGGTACTAGACGTAAAAACCGGTTTAAGGTTCGATCACGGTCAAGCAGGGCTGTTTCTGATAATGATTGACGGAGCTGGAGGAACTCAGCGGTTCTATCGGCGAGTTTCGGCGAGGTTTCTTGCGGTCTGGCGGCGTAGCAGACGTCACATACGCGATTCCAGGACGCCTGACGCGTGCAGTCATAAACCACGGTGTTTTTAGGTCCATTACAGAGCTTGGTTTGGTGGCGTGAGTGTTTATTACACACGAGACGGCCGCATTTGCGGCAATTGACGATCCCGTTACGGACCGAGAGCGGCGTGGCACATTTGGGATGGGAACAGACCGAGGATGATGCTGGATGTTGCCAATGACTGCGTGTGAGCTGCGTGGTGGAGGTGTCGATGGGACTGAGTGTGAATCCGTTGCGGTCATGGAGGTCGATGTTGAGGAAATTGGGTGATTTTGCTGGCGATTTGGTGGCGGCCGGCGCCTTTTTATAGTTTTGGGAGAGCGGCAGCCGTTTTGGCGTGGGACTTTCGGCAGCAGGTGCCGGTTTGATGTAGTTTTCGGGCGATTTGAACGGGGAGCCCAACTCCATTGATAAGAAAAATGTAACAAGAAATTAGAGATTTCAGAAAAAAAGAGAAATAGCGAGAAAATAGAAAAAAACTTGTCAGTAATTTAATGAGAAAATTGAAAGTTATCAGTAATTTAGTGAGAAAATAGAAACTTGTCAGTAATTTAGTGAGAAAAAAATGTATTTCTACTAGCGACACAATGCGAATTTTTATCACAAAGGTCGCCGTTTCTTTAATCTATTTACTTAACTTTGACCATCACCACCGTGATATCGTCTTCCTTTCCACCCAAATACTTTTGTCCTGTGAGTTTCAGTAATTCCTGAGCAAATGCCGATGGAAAATTGGCATCTTTCGATACTTTCACCACTTCACGAACAAATGTCAGTGCCGTTTCGCCCCAATCTTTGGCCTGTGCGTCCTGATCACGTAAGAAATTCTCGATATCTTGTGGAATCACGTTGTCAGTGACACCATCGGTGGCAAATACGAGCACATCACCACTCTGGAGTTGCCATTCATACTCATCAGCTTGCTTTGGCGAGTCAATAATATACCGACGTCCCTCCAACTCCGCCTGGCGCAAGATATGTGGTGGAATCTTTGCTAATTGGTACGGAGTGTTGAAGTTATGGGTCTGGAACCGTGTTTCTTCCACCAACTTAAAGTCCCGAAAGAGTCCGGCCCAAGAATCGCCCAAATTAGCCACCAAAACCGTCTTTTGCGGCGTCAAAATCCCAACACATGCTGTGGTACCACCAATTTCAACCCGTGGCAGTTTCTGGACTTCACTAAATGCCGTTGTAAGGAGTGGTTTTGGCGATTTTTCCAGGGTCGTCTCGAAAAGACGACGCATGGTGCTGCAAAGCTCACGAGAAATCGCCAGCGAATCGTAGCCGGCTTCCAGCCAGCCACCAACACCATCTGCAACGCCTACGGCAACATAACCGTCATTTTCGGCCGAAACAAACAAGTTATCTTCGCCTGTAGGCAGGGCAAGCGCAGGACTCGAGGCGTTGTTGTGTTTCTTCTTGAACAAATTGGATTCTTCACGATCTTTTGGTTGATAAGCAACTGCCACGGTGTATTGAAGGTACAGCAGGACGTGGCCGGAGCCCAGGCCGTCGAAATTGGCGGCAGATGCCGTGGCATCCGCTGAACGGTCTTGGTTCCATGCAGACAGGAACGAAAACAGCCGTGTCGCACCGGTCCGGCTGCTCCAGGCAGCCGCATAACGCGCTGTACGACCGAAAGATCCTCTTGTTGCTAGCACTAATGACATTGCTAGCGCCAAATAAAGCAAGTAGCGTTGTAAAAGTCTCATTAAAAAGATATTTGTTGTATTGTTGTTGAACCGCTCGCGCACGCGCTGCGCACACTTCGCACGACCTGCACAACACTGCGAAAAAAAGTAAAATTTGGTTGGATTTTTTCTGGCGGGTTCTCGGCCAATCACGTTGCGCGCTCACACCGCACCCGATCGTAAACTTACAATTTGAAAAAAATCGACTTGTCTCTCTCTCTCGCAATCTATTCTCACTAAGTTAGCTCCTCCAAATGTCCACGTTCAACGTCTTGAGATACTCCTTATTGGGTGCTGGTATCGTCTACGGTGCCGTCCACAGAATGTCCTTGGAATCCGCCAGCAAGGAACTCCACGCCGCCAACGAATGGAAGGCCCAAGAAAAGCTCATCAAACAAGCCAAGGCAGAATACGCCAAGTTGAACCCTCCTAAACAAACCACCGCTGCTGCCGGCTCCATTAACTGGGAAGACCCAAACTTGGACATTGGTGCCGCTTTGGTCTCATTGGTCAACAAGTTGGACTGATTTTTGTATATTACTAGAGGCTCATAAACGTCATTTTGATCATTGTGTAGAATTGATTTGGGTGAAACCTAGAATCATCATAACTTAACATTACAAGTTAATTGCTAGCTTCTTGTGGACCTCCTGTTCCACTTCCTTCTTGGCCGTCTTGGTCTTGTTCTCTTGATATTATCACGTGACACATCACGTGATTTTATTTCTCTCATTTATTTAGTAATTTTTCCCCACACCTCGGCACTCAAATCATGACTCGTCTTCCGTTTGCCAACGCCGCCACGATCGGTAAGTATCTCCAGATCATCATAAGTTCATTCTAACAACAGTGCGTGCACATCAGAAAGATGAGTACTTTTTGAGCCAGTATCGGAGCCAGGTGCTGGAAGTATTACAGTTTGTTAAAGGGCAGCGGTTTGTCAATAGTTTCCCCGAAGAAATCACGGTTTTAACGAAACTGGCATACTTGGCGCTCACCGTGCTTCTTGGAGCAAGGACTCTCGGTGAAGAATATGTTGATTTGATCTACGTAAACCGTACGGGACGCCGACTTCCACGATTCGGTGCTCGCCTCGGGTTTATTGCATCGTACGCGGTGCTTCCGTACTTGGTAGCGAAGTTGGTGCGTCGCTGGGCATCACAGGACCCCGAAGAACGCTCGTGGTTGGCACGGTTCTTGTCCCAGTACCACAACGTGTTGGATACTGCGATGAATTTGCACATTGCACTCTTTTACTTCCAAGGAGAATTCTATTCGTTGTCGAAACGGGTATTTGGCATGCGTTATGCTTATGGCCATCACAAAGACCCGAACCAGGCACAGCCAGGAGGTAACTATGCCGTGCTTGGTGCGCTTATTTTGGCCCAGTTTGCAGTGAAGGGACTCATTAAGCTCAAGACAGTGAACCAGAAGCCCGAAATACCAGGCGAAAAGCAGACTGACAGTACAAAAGTCACTTCTATTGACGATCTTCGGGTAGAGACGCGACACATCGACCTCAGCGACCCAGCAGAGTTGCCGTACGTGCCAGAACAAGCACGGACGTGTATGTTGTGCTTATCGGCGATGGTTGATCCTGCGGCATCGTTGTGTGGCCATGTATTCTGCTGGGAATGTATTGTCGACTGGTTGAGAGAACATCCCGAGTGTCCATTGTGTCGTCAAGCCTGTGTTGAACAGAACCTTCTTACATTACGTTGATTATTTATTTGTATAGATAAATATGTGTAAACAAAAAAAAAACTGCATTTTGAGTGCCTTACATATTGCATGAAATATGAACTATTTTTTTCTGGTTTTTTTTTGTTGGTTGGTTGGTTGGTTGGTTGGTTTTTCCGGAGCCTTTTTTTTGGCTCGTTTTTTGTTTTGATGATTTTCATGAATTTTTCCTGACTTGTTCCACATGTCACTTTCACTTCCGTATTCCAAGGGCGACCACACGGACGAGTACCTGAAAACATTCAAGCCCAACCGCAAGACTCCGTGGAAACGGCTCCAGGTACTGCTTTTCGGCGTGTTCCATCGTGTCGCCGAGCTTGCAGCGGCGTATAAGAAGCTCACGCTCGTGCTTGCAACGTTTCTTTGTCTTTCGTTGCTTACCCTGATGCCATTTGTACCGCACTGGCGTAGTTCACTGCCCAAAGTGGTGATAATATTAGCAGCTAATGAAGGAGGCGGTGTTTTGAGATGGAAGTCGCCCCAAGAATGGCTGGTGGAACGTTCAAGTATTGCCAACAAGAAACTTTATGCCAAAACACATGGTTATGGCTTGGCTATCAAAGATATGACCATCAAGAAGCGGTATCTGCACGAATGGCGTGAATCATGGGAGAAAGTCGATATCATGAAACAAACAATGAGACAATATCCACAAGCCGAATGGTTCTGGTGGCTCGATCTCCATACTTATATCATGGAACCTCAGATTTCTCTTGAAGAACACTTTTTGAACGACCTTAACAACGCTACTTACAGACTGTTGGAAACATTCAACCCACTCAACTTACCATTAAACGTTCCCTACACCGATTACGAAAACCCCATCGATATGATTATCACTCAGGATTGTGGCGGGTTTAATCTTGGTTCGTTCTTGATGCGTAGATCCTCGTGGTCAGATATGCTCTTGGATGTTTGGTGGGATCCAGCGTTGTATGAACAAATGCACATGCAATGGGAACACAAGGAACAAGATGCTCTTGAAACATTATATTCATCACAAGCTTGGATCCGTGAACGTATTGGTTTCCTTCCTCTCCGTAAAATCAACGCTTTTCCTCCAGGAGCTTGCTCAGACAAAGCAGATGATCCACAATACTTCTTCAAAGACCACGATTTCGTCATTAACATGGCCGGCTGCGAATGGGGAAGAGATTGCTGGAAAGAAATGGAACACTACAAGGCTTTAAGCAAGAAACTTCACAAGAAATGGTGGCACTTTTGGTAACCTAGCAGAGTTTATACAAATACAAATACAAAGTAAGTAAATATATTTAGCACCTCTCTTATTATTAGGAACCTTTCTTGTAAGGAAATGTAGAAGACAAAAAAAAAAAATAAAAAGTGTGGATTGATTGGTCGTGCACTTACCATCGTGCACCTACCAAATAATTTCAAAAAAGTTTGGTTTTCAATAGTGAAAAAGATAATACCGTACCACGAGTCAAAAACACTAAACACCGTCCACAACCATGGCCGAAAACTTCTGGTTCAACGAGAATGCGTTCCTGAATCCACCTGCAAAGGCTCAGGATTCTACTGACGATTTTCTCACGATGTTTGACGCCTCACCGGTGAATAATGCGCCGCCAGAACCAGTGCCTCCCCAGAACAACCAGCAGTATGGTGCACCTCCTAATGGCCAGAACCTCAATCCACAGATGTTTATGAGACAATTCTCGTCCCAGCAACAGCAGCAACAACCACAGGCTCCACAACAACCACAACAACATCATCAACAACAACCACAACAAAACCAAGCACATTTAAACAATAGCAAGAAAGAACAGTTGTTGAAAATGCGTCAGCAGATCATGCAACAACAAATGCTTCAGAGACAAAACCAGCAGAACGTCAATCCAAACGTCAATCCAAACGTCAATCGCAACGTCAACATGAACATGCAGTCACAAATTAACCAGAACCTCGCCATGTCGCCTCCACAGAACAATGGCACGCCGCAACCCGCAGATTTTCATACCACACCTTCGTTTTCCGACAGTCCGGCCGTCATGTCGCCTCAAGTCCAGTTCAACCAACCGCAACCGCCTCCACCGCCTCAGCAGCAGCCTCAGCAGCCTCCACAACCTCCACAACAACCTCAACAACAGTTCAATAAACCACATCCAGCTCAATTGACTCAACTTCAAATCGAACTCTTCCTCACAACATTATACGACTTTATGAGCCGCAGAGGAACGCCAGTAAACCAGCCTCCAGTTATCAACGGCAAGCGTGTCAACTTATTTTTTTTCCACATTATTACCCAGAAACTCGGAACACCACAACAATTGATCCGTTTGGCCCAGCAGCCTCCACAACAAGGTCAGAGCCCATGGTTACTTATTGGACAAAAATTGAACTTGTTTGATGGCTTGGATACACTGAAAGTATCTGTCAGAGAACAAGCAGAACGTGATATTGGTTCCTGTTATGCCAATTACTTATTTCCTTACGAACAGTATCTCAGTACGCCGGAAGGAAACAAGGATATACAGCAAAGAAGGATGCAGTTCCAGAAACAGTTGCTTCTTAGATTCCAACAGCAACAACAACAGCAACAGCAACAGCAACAACAGGTTCCTCCACAACAGCAACAACAAGTTCCTTCACAACAGCAACAACAACCACAACAGCAACAGCTTCCTCCACAACAGCAACAACAACCACAACCGCCACAACCACCACAACAACCACAACAACCACAACAGTTCCCTCTAATGGGCACGCCTCAGGTCCAGAACATGTCTCCTCTTCCAGGACAATCTCCAGCCATTACTTCGATGAATACACCAGGCCTTCAGCAGAGTCCTGTATTGAGTCTGGCACCTACACCTCAGCAACGCAAGCTTTCTCGAGTCAGTAATCCGTCTAATCACAATTCGCCTGCAAACTTACAGTCGCCATACATACAGAATCAACAGCCACTGAGGAGTGGAAGCATACAGCAACAGCAGCAACAACAGTTCTTGCAGAGACAAGTACAGTTCCAGCAGCAGCAGTTCATACCGCCTGAACAGGAAAAGAAAGACCCTAGAACTAATGGAACTCCTTCACAAGATGTCAGAGCCACTCCAGTACCTGAAGAAGTACAACAGGGAGAACCAAACGTCATCAGAAAGTACGTACCTTTCAGCAGAGTGATCGACACCCATGGAGGATACTCTTTAAAAGAGTTTAGCCAGGTTGCAAGTGACATTGAAATCACAAAGCCTGCTTATCTCTTTGCACCAGAATTGGGCTCAATTAACTTGCAAGCCTTGATAATGGCTCTCAAGAGCTACGCAGGACCCGACAGTGGAGAAGCATTCAATGCTTTGAATACCCTCTTGGTGACCACATCAGATGCCAACTATCTGTTTGCAATTGACGATTGCATTGAATTGTTAGATACGTTGTCGACCTTGGGCTTGAAGATATTGAAGAATATTGTTTCTGATGCTCGTGATGCTCCGTTTGTAGTGGCTGATGTCACCAAAGTTTCTGACAGCAACAATATCGACAATATCTTTGCCAAGTACGTGAATCCAAATGAATTGAGTGAAGAAGTGAACTTTGTTGTGAATTCACTTTCAGGAGAAGTTATTGACGACGAAGATTCTGACATGGACTTTGATGACTTATTTGAACCACAAGCAATACCTTCTTCGACAGGCAGCACGCCCAGTCCCGAACCCAAGGACATTTCATTCAGTATTCCTGACTACTTGAGTACCTTGCAGAATTTCAGGGAAGAAAACAAGCACTTTTTCAGCAAGATTCAGACCAAGAGTTCTGTTGACGACCGTGTTATGATGGTGGATCAATTAGTGACCGTGACGATGATTTTACGTAACATCTCGTTTGCAGACAACAATAAGTTGACCATGGGCACTAATCCATTGTTCAAGGACTTGATATTTGCCATTGTGAAGGAAATTGGGTTGGATGGAGAAAAGTTTGGATTCCACAGAAAGAGATTGTGTTTGTTAAAGGACTGTTTGTTCATGTTGAACAACATCTCATTTTACGTGGAATTGAGGAGTTTGGAAGAAGCATTTTTGGTGTTTGCGTTGGTATGTTCGTTTGGTCCAGAGTTCAAGGGAGATGACTACAAGATTCCACAGGCACCTTTGGAATCACATCCATGTTTGTCGTTTGCCATTGATGCGTTGACCAAGATTATTGTACGTGAGCCACCAAATAGAACATTGATGCAGGCTGTTTTGGGAGGCTCTCTCAATGTTCTGTCTTCAAATTACCCCAACTCTGTGTCGGTCACGCACGGAGATCAGGAATTTACCAGGAAAATGGCTGTTTCGTATTTGGGCGGCGATGAAGCAGGGTTCAAGGCGGGGAAGCTCTTGAGTCGTGCATTCCAACTCTGTATGAGTATTCTACCATTTGATGCCAATAGCTACGAGTTTTCCAAGTTTATCTTTACTCGGGCACCTACGATTTCGCAGGCATTGTTTGGAGCCAAGATACTTATCGATATGGTACCTACAGAAGAATTTAGTTTGCCATTGAGTAGGCTTAGCATTTATTGGTTGTTGGATAATAGCGAACTAATTCTCGGTAATTTATCGCGGGTTACGATTGCATTGGTTTCCGAAACCGGTAAGTTTGCCCGGCAATCAAATGAGTTCCGGTTATTGACATTAGTGTTGGTGAAGTCGATGATTGTGGTGAATTCTCTTACGGCTAATCTGGTGATAGGCAAGCAGTTATTGTCTTCGGAAGAAGACGGGCCATTGTTGAAGCGGATAGGAGAGATAGGAACAATGGCACGGATTCTTCCTGAAGCCAAGTTGGCTTTGGAGATGTACTTGGCTCCAACTGATGCCAGTTTGGGTAAAGAAGTGGTTAGACTCTTTGAATTATTGAATGAATTGCGCCACGAGTAGTATCAATCCCCAAAACAGTATAGTTTAGCATAGAATCCTAATTTCGCCGGTAATCTAAGTCAATAAAAATATGGGGAAAGCATGGAAAAAATGGGGCGCAACCGTCCCAAATAGGTAATGCGACCCTCGAATTCTGATAAGAAAACTAAATTCGGCCGCAAAAAAAAAAGTAGACAGAATCAAGAAGATATGGCTGATATAAAATAGAGCCAATCATCGATTTAAAATTACATATCATTAACACATACTAAAACTAAAACATGGCTACAGCAACTATTCAACCCAGTGCTCCACCTCAAGACACTGCTGAGGAATCCAACATGTTGGTTGGCGAACATACCCTTCCTGCAAGTTGGTGGACTTCCGAGAAAATTTTTGACTTGGAAAAACGGTCCATTTTCTATAAGTCCTGGCTCTATTGTACTCATACCTCCAGGTTTGTCAAGCCCGGTGATTACTACTCATTTTCTGTCGCTGGTATCAATTTCTTTCTTATCAAACTGAAATCAGACGGACAAATTAAAGCGTTCCATAACGTATGCCGTCACCGTGCGTACCCAATTGTTAGAAAAGATCATGGCTCTTCAACAGTATTAGGATGCAAGTACCATGGCTGGAGTTATAACTCAGATGGAAAGTTGAATAAGGCACCCCATTTTGATAATGTTGAAGGCTTTGTTAAGGAAGAAAACTCGTTGTTCCCCATCAAAACCCATGTCACTCCACAAGGTTTGGTATTTATCAACTTCAACAACGATACTTCCGAGAACTTTATTCCTTTTGACAAATGGTACGAAGGTTTAAATACAGAATTAAATGAATTTGACTTTGGTGACTATGAGTACCACATGAGTTATGAATTGGATGGCCAATTTAACTGGAAAACATTGATGGACGGGTACCAAGAATGCTATCACTGCCCCACAGCTCATCCAGGATTATCTACAGCCTTCAAGATGGAAACTTACAAGGTTGTTCCAAAGAATAGATATTGTCGTCACTATGCAACACTCACTAGACCTAACGAGGAAAGTAAGCAGGAAGAAGAACAAGAAGAGTCTTCGTGGTTTGGATTTAAAAAAAAGGCAGAAACAAAGGAACCCAAGAAGACTTCAAAGAAAAAAGCTAACCCCGGTGGTGAATTTGATGGGCTCTGGGTATACTTGTACCCAAACAACGGAATCAACTGCTATTCACCAGCTTGGTATTCTATTAGAGTGTTGCCAATTTCTGCGTCTCACACAATTTTGCAGTATGATATATATACCAAGAAGGGTTTAGATGATGCTTCAAAGAAAGAGTTTGTTGATTTTTTGCAACTTGTTGAATTGGAAGACTTCAACTTGTGCCAATTGACTCAAAAAAACTTGAATCAAGGTGTCTATTCTTCGGGATATTTGCATCCTCAGAAAGAACGTGGTGTCTTATTCTATCAAGGAATTGTTCGTGATATGGTAAAGGCTCATTTTGAAGCTGAACAAAAAGCAGGAACCAAAATTAATCCTGCGTTCGTGGGGCATGCTCCTAAAAATGAAGGTATCAAGGAGTTGGAACATATTTGTGCCTCTGTCGAGTGTGGTGATGCCAGTTCCACTGGTTTGGAATGGTGAGTAGGTGATATAGCTGTGTTTCTTTATGTATTGGTTGTTTTTTTTTATCATTGAAATATCATTATTAGTCAACGGCTATGTACTTTTATTTCAGTCGAACTAACTAAGTCCCAACTTGTCCATTCTGACTTGGACAGCGTTTCTGTGTGCTTCCAAACCTTCAACAGCAGCCAAAGTCATCACGGCTTTTCCAATGCTCTTCAAACCTTGCTCAGTAACATTCTGTGACGTGATAAACTTTTGGAAAGTTGCAGTGTTAACACCAGAGTATTGACGAGCATAACCATAGGTTGGTAAGGTATGGTTAGTACCAGAGGAGTAGTCACCACAAGATTCAGGCGATAAAGCTCCAACAAATACCGAACCGGCATTTTCAATGTGTGATGGAACGTACTTCTCAGCGTTGTCGATCTGGAGAATCAAGTGTTCTGGTGCATATTCATTCGACAACTTGAAGGCTTCTTCATAAGTATCCACCAAGAGTGTGAATGAGTGGTCAAGACACTTGGCGACAATATCCTTTCTTGGTAACACCAGGGCTTGCCTTTTAACCGCTTCATCAAAAGAGGCTAACTTTTCGGAAGACAAACCGACTCCGATTAAAATAACCTGCGAATCAACACCATGTTCGGCCTGAGATAATAAGTCCAGAGCCACAAAGTCAGCATCGGCATTGGAGTCTGCAACCACCAAGACCTCAGATGGACCTGCAGGCATGTCGATGGAACACAAGGCCTGGGTATCATTTTGGACATACATCTTGGCAGCGGTGACAAATTGGTTACCTGGACCAAGAATCTTGTCACATTTGGTCACGCTATCGGTACCGTAAGCCATGGCAGTGACAGCTTGGGCACCACCAGCCATCACAATCTTTGTTGCACCCAACTTGTGAGCAACATACACGACTTCTGGCGTGAGTTTTCCGGTACTTCTGGCAGGAGGAGATGCAATGACAATGTTCTTACATCCAGCAACCTTGGCAGGAACACCCAACATCATAGCAGTAGATGGTAAAACAGCAGTACCACCTGGAACATAGAGACCAACGTTTTCGATTGGCTTAGCGAAACGAGAACAGAAAACACCAGGAGAAGTTTCCACAGTCATCACTTCTTCACTAGGGAGTTGGGCTGCGTGGAATTTCTCAATGTTGGCAATCGAAATATCAATGGCTTCCTTCATATCTTCTGAGATCTGCATCCAGTCTTCTGGGAACGGAGCGTTTAAAACAGGAGATTCTAATTGAACACCATCAAACTTGGCAGTGAGCTCAATCAAAGCCTTGTCCCCATCCTTCTTGACTTGCTCTATAATTGGAAGAACAAGCTTCATGATATCAGAAGTTTTCTGAACCGGTCTTGTAAGTGCCTGGGCAATGAGTTCTGGTTGAGCCTTTGCGTCGATCGCACGGATCTTGTAAAGCTCCTTTGGTTCTTCTTGCACCTTTGGTTCTTCTTCCTTTTTCAAATACTTCTCTTTGGCATCACCTTTTCTTCTGGTCACCTTGCCTGCCTTGATGTCCAAGTTCTTCTCTACATCAGCCAATCTAACACCATTCTTGATGCAGAGAACCATTGCAAAGTAAAACAAGTCAGCAGCTTCCCAAGCAATCTCATTCTTGTCGCCTGATTCACCAGCTTCAATGAGTTCATCTAGTTCTTCGTGGAGCTTGGCAGTAAGAAGCTTTTTGTCTTCAAACAAACGCTTGGTGTACGAACCAGCAGGCGCCTCAACAGCACGCTTAGCCAAAGTATTGTCCAACTTCACAAGACCAGAACCAAACGTTTCTTCACGAAGCTGACCATCGTGGAAGCAAGAGAAATTGCTTTCCAAGTGACAAAAACCGTAGCCATCCTTTGGAGCCACGATAAACTTAACCACATCGGAATCACAATCTTTTTCCAAACGAATCAATTCCTGAGTAGCACCAGAGGTCTTGCCCTTGTACCAGAGTTCGTGAGTACGCTTTCTCGACTGATATACACCGGCCTTTTCAGCAATCGCAGCTTTAATTGAGGCTTCAGAGGAATATACCACGCCAAGAGCGGTGTAAGCAGGAGCTGGAGTTGTAACAAGAGTTGTAAAGAGTCCATCTGGTCTGTCAGTGGTTAAAGTAGCCACAAACACGGCAGATATAGAAACTTTTCCATCTTCTTTTTCCAAAGTGGTGAGCTTTTCCGATGAAATAACTGGAATAAATCCGGCTTTGGCAACTTCAACAGCAGTAGTTTCATCAGCTTCAATTCTCACGTACACTGGAGTGTTTTCAATGGTACCAGCTTTCCTCTGGGTCGTTTGGTTCACAATGATAGCAGCATATTGGGAATCTTTGTCGGGAATATCGTTAAATTCAACCCCAAAGCGACCAACAGGTAATCCAGCACCCACAAACTCAGAGATTTGGTCCTGATTAACAAAAATCGTCTTAATACCGGCATTTAACAACGAAATGGCGGAATCGACCAGAAGTTCAGATCCAACAGCATCGATAAAGATCTCGATATCGGGGAATTGAGCAAGAAAGTGCTTTGAAACCGTTACTGACAGAAGAGGAAGCAATACTCTACCAACCACAGAAAGATTGGTAATATCGCCATCGCTGGCGATCAAAGGTAATAAAGGAAACATGTGTAGAGTATGAACTGAAATATTTCGCTGATAAAGAATTTACCGATATGAGTCAGATTTAAGTGCAGGTTGTATTTTACGATAGCAGACCGTTTTTTTTTTTTTTTCTTCTTCTCTTTGGTGCTACGATAAGTGGTTAACAGTGGAGTCTGAGATAGAACAAAAAAAAAGTGTGCTGAGGAAAAGTAAGAGAAATAAAAAGTAACAAAGGTTTAAAGTTATTTGTGTTTTATAATGTTTTGTTTTGTTGTTGAATAATCTATTTTTGAGACTTTCAATATGTATTATTCTCATTTTTTTAGGATTTTTTCCAAATTTTTGCGATCATGAATGATAACTGGGAGGAGGATAACTAGGTAACCCGATCGGTGATTGTAACGGTATTTGTTGCAGAAAATGTTGTTGATTTTTGATACGTGCTCTTGGGTTATTTATGCTTTTGCGGTAAGTGTTATTTGGTTTGCTGGCGTCCCGTTTTTTAATAAATACTCGAATCATGAGAAAACTGACAATTCCAACACCAGCCGCAATAGAAAGGAGAACAAGAAACCATTTCGTACTGAAATCGTTCAGTTTGCTCACCAATTTACCGGTACTGCTGGGAATAGAATTAGATGCGGTGGAACTCATTGAATTACGTTTTCCAATTATATTTCTACGCTTCTTTTTATGTTCTTTTTTTATTTTGTAGTCTCCCATTTACCATAAATTTATCTGCTAAAAAAACTAAGATAATCGCAACTATAACAAAAATTGCAATCATTTTCCAAAACGATTATTCCCTATTTTCTTCCTGAGGAATAATTTTTTTTTATCCTGCTTAACACAAACTACAGAAAATCACTCATAAAGACTGGCATTATACGTTGATAATGAGTTAATAATAAATAGGTTTGTCCATGCAAGTTTTTGGTTTTTTGTTTCTGTGTAATCCTTTATACCTATTAAAAGTTGAATTCCCCACGGAATTGGTTCAAGTCCATGCCTGGCTTCACCAACTCCAATAAGTCCCGTCTATCCATGGCAATAAATGCTCTCTTCAACGTTTCCATCAACGAGGTGCTTTGGTTGTGGTTCAATGTAGATGACGTATCGTCCACCCCCTCGACTTTATGCATAGCTAACCCGCTCAACAAGTGCTCTGCTGCCTCTTTGTAACATCTGATATTAATACAACTTACCCCCAAGTTGTAACGCGCTCTGACAAACGTTGGTTTTAACTCAAGTGCCTTGAAGTACGCAGTAACAGCCTCCTCTGAACGGTTTGAGTTGGCCAACAGCGCACCCAATCTGTTCCACAACACGGCATCGTCCGGCTTGATCGAAAGAGCGGCCTTGAAACAGTCAATGGTCTTGTCAAAGTCCTCGTTGGCATAGAATAAAACTCCCAATCCCATTTGGACATCTGGGTCCATAGAGGCATGGTCAGGAGAAAGCTGTGCTGCCTTGATAAAGAGCTCGGTAACTCTCTTATTGAGCGAAAACCGATCTTCATCGGTGATGGCCGGATTCTGGGCACGAGCTTGTTCACTCACTTGTGGGTATTTGGTCGAAATCCACCGTTCCAAGGTAGCGAATGCTGCATTGTCATAACCTTCATTGATGTAACTGATTGCCAAAGTCATTAAGGCTTCTGAGTTTTCCGGGTGAAGTTCCAAACACTTCTCGAGCGCAGCAATACCGGCGATTTCCTTCTCATTCTGGGTCTGAACTTCTCCAAGCTTCAACCAGGCATTTATATGGCCTTGGTCGAGCTGAATTGCAGCTTCAAATGCAAGAGCAGCTTCACTTAACTTGGCTCCGTTTTCCATCAACTGGAGCCCAATTTCGTATGGATCAGTATCCTTTGGCAAGTCCATAAACTGATTGTGCTGCTTGTCTTCAAACTGATACTCACCAAAATGGGCCCGAGTCAGAGCATACCGGGCGAAATCTCGTTCCCATTGACTCATGTCACTGGGAAGTGGACTTACCTGAGTTCTCTTGAAATCCTCGTATTGCAGTGAAATAAATTCATTTTCCAACGCTTCTGAATTAAGTCCGTCCCATACTTCTTGGAATGTGGCCTGGAACTTATCGTCCACGATAATTTCCGGCGATTCTTCTTCCTTCTGGATCTCGGCTTCCTTTGTGAGCTCTTCGATTTCGGCAAAGTGGTTATCCCAAGCAGTCAGGTCTTGAGTTTCATCTGATACTTGTGGTTGGTGTTGTTGCTGCTGTTGTTGTTGTTGTGGCTGTGGCTGCATCATCATCATGGGTCTGTATCTCATTCCACCGTAACCAAAGTTCTGCATGGGCTGTTGCATTGACAGTTGCATCTGAGGTTGTTGCATCTGAGGCAGCAGAGCTGGACGGAACTCAGAAGCCCATTCTGGAGACTGGCTGAGAGACTGGACGTGTTTTTGGACTGTTACTGGCGATGACGAGGAGTGAAATTCACTCGTCCAGTTTTGAGGATTCTGGATCTGATGGTTCTGCAGATTCAGCTGGATCATGTTAAGTTCGTGTCTCATTGGCTGGAACTGGAAGCTCGACGGGCCTGCCATGAACTTCTCCAAGTTTTGGTGGTTCATGGCCGATTCGCTCTTGAAGCTGGAAGAACCAAGAACCGGGGCAGCGCCTGCGGTTTGCTGCTGAAGTGAACGGTCCTGTTGCGTATGCTTGTTAAACTGGGCAAGAACATTGTTATTTGTGCTGCAATCAGCGCCTCCGACAAATGCCATTATGAATACTTAGTGGCGATTTACGGCTGTCATTCTTCCTTTTTATATCGCCGGGGCCCCGCTGCAGTGTGTACAGGATGGGGAAACCGAGGGAATCAAAATCACGTGAAAGCTTTACCCCACCAAAAAAAAAAATTGTTGCATTTTGCAATTTGCAATTTTTCAGTAATTACTAATTTATCAAATCATTTTCGGTATATCATTTTATTCATTTAGTATCTAGTTACAGTATTACATTAATGGGCATGCTTTTCGGCATTTGGCAATTCAGCCAAACTTTGTCTGATGACATCAACACCCTTCAACAAATCTTCTTTGCTGATCACCAAAGGTGGAGCCAATCTGATGATGTGATCGTGGGTTGGCTTGGCCAAAACACCGTGTGATTTCATGACCAAACACAAGTCCCATGCGGTTCTACCGTTGGTCTTGGTATCGTCAATGACAATGGCAGACAACAAACCCTTACCTCTGACTTCGGAGATGATGCCGTTGGAGGAAGCCTTCAATTCCTCAAGCTTTGAGCGTAAAAGCTCACCGAGTTCAGCAGACTTTTCCACCAATTTTTCGTCCTTCACCACTTCAAGAGCAGCAATGGCAACGGCACAACCCAATGGGTTACCACCGTAGGTCGAACCGTGGGAACCAGCTTCGATACACAACATGATTTCCTTCGAGGAAAGAACAGCAGAAACTGGGAAAACACCACCGGAAATGGCCTTACCCAAAAGCACCAAGTCAGGCTTGACACCTTCGGAGTGTTCGTAGCACAACATCTTACCGGTTCTGGCAATACCAGTTTGGATTTCGTCACAGATCAACAAAACATTATGCTTCTTACACAAGGCCTGGACCTGGGAAAGGTAACCTTCTGGAGGAACCACGATACCGGCCTCACCCTGAATAGGTTCCAACAAAATAGCAGCGATCTTGTCACCAGCATTGTTGAAGGCACGTTCCACGTCTTCAATGACACCGTATCTCAACAAAGTGCCAGGAGCTTCACCAGGGATCTGTGGACCAACACCTTGAAGGTATGGACCAAAGTCGGTGGTCGAGTCTGGATCAGTACTCATGGAAATAACCCCCAAAGTACGGCCATGGAAGTTGTCGGTGGCGGACAAAATGATGGCTTCACCGGCAGGAATGTTCTTCTTGACGTAACCCCACTTTCTGGCGATCTTCAATGAGGTTTCAACGGCTTCAGCACCGGTGTTGACTGGCAAAACCATCTCGTAGCCAAAGTATTCAGTAACGTACTTGGCATAAGCACTGAAAACGTCAGAAGAGAACGCACGCAGCGACAAAGTCAACTTCTGAGCTTGTTCAATCAAAGCACCAACAATCTTTGGGTGACAATGACCTTGGTTGACGGCAGAGTACGCAGACAAAAAGTCGAGGTATTCATTTCCTTCTGGGTCCCACACATGGGCGCCTTGGGCACGCGAAAACACCACTGGAAGAGGATGGTAGTTGTGTGCAGAGTATTCTTGTTCGTATTGCTGTGCAGTTGCAGTAGAAATGTTGAAGTCAGACATTTTTTTTGGTCAGTTCAATTCGTGTGGTTGGTTGTAGGTGATGACTTGTTGGGGTCTTTTATATGGTCGAGGTCGCGGAGCGCTGCCCATAGCGTGTGTTGTAGACGGAAGGAAACCGCGAGCGTGGGGTGGATATAGTCACGTGAACAGTAAAACCTGCAATTCGCCTCACAGCTCATCGATCGAAAATGTCGAGAAATTAGGGAGGCAATCAACACCGAGTCACGTGAATGAATAATCAGTGCAGCCTGTTGATTTATAACGAAATGGTGATAGGTAAAGAGATTTGCAAAAAAAAAAGAGACAAGGGGTGCCCTCAGCCAGATTTGAACTGACGATCTCCTCATTTCCTCATACGAGTGAGGTGCCTTACCAACTTGGCCATAAGGGCACAGTGTTGTAGAAAGAAAGTTGAATTGTACGTGTCATTTTGCAGTCTTCGGGGCTCGTAATCTGGAGAAATGTAACTCCAAACAAGAAAGAAAAGAGAAAAAAAGACAAGAAACCGGCGGGGATTGCTTTATTTGAGGTAGAAGATGATATTGTTGCTAAGGTGATATTTGAACCGTAATTATGTTCAATTATAATTGAATAGAATGACATCAAAAATAGACAAAAATAGCTAGTGATAGAATGGGACTTTAAATAAACTCAATTATATACAAAAATGAAAGAGATGATACTTTGATCATCACAATAGAGGAAGGACAGGAATTATACGAGAGATTTACAAGAAAGAAAGAAAGAAAGAAAGAAAGAAAGAAAGAAATATTTTGGCTGGATCATTTTTGCAGTCACATCATGTTTTTTTTTTTTTGTGTCGTTGAATGTCGTTGTTTGTCGTCATTTTCCCAATTTGTAAAAAAAGACCACCCCTTCATTGCTAATTTAATCATCCACCATCATGTCCAAACGTCAGAACATTCAATCCAGTGTTATCACAGCACCAAGTCAAGAGTATGCAGAACTCTCCACCATTGGAATGCGGATTAGAAAGGCCGTTTCCGAAGGTTACAACGTGGGCTCGCCGCATCCCAACTCGTACCAGCGGGTTCCGCTTCCTGCTGGCATGACTGCGCCGCCAGCACTTACCAACGCCGGTTCAACGCTTGATTCGTCTACATCTTCGTTGGCTGAATGGGATTCGAAATATAACATCGTCAATGCGCCGGTTCAGACGATTCCTACTTATGGTCAAAAGAGAAAGCATGACGAAAGTGTCGAGGGGTTCCAGTCCAAGTATGGTCAACTTTCATTCAATGAGGAATTTTAGTCATTGAATCTGACGCTTGAAGCGTTTTCTATAAAGCGTCTTTTATTTCAGCGGTTATTCATCGTCTTGAAAGACGTACTTGTTTTATTGTAGTTTTAAGCGGCTTTTTCATCATTGTTTTTTTTTTTTCTTTTTAAGAAAACAAAAAGATAAAGTGTCGTAATGTGGTTTATGTTTGGTTTAGGTTTATTTAATGAAATGAAAACTTTTTTATTGTAATGTAAAATGTCAAATTAGTGTAGTTCAAAAAAAAAAAAATGGTTATCTCAAAATCATTGATTATTCAAATGTTAAAAGTTGACTCAAAAAAGTATTTTCTTCGCTAAAATATAATTTATATTTTCCTTAGTTAAATAATCAAATCACTCGCTGAATGAGGCTACATCTCGATTTCTTTGCCAATTTATCGGTAGCTGAACGGGTTCTCCAGGCATTACGGGTATATGCACTGGTTTCCACTGTGGTATATGCACTTGTGGTGCTCTTGGCACCGCTATTTTCTAACAAACCATACATTGCCCGGCTCAGCTGCGCCCATATTGACGTGTCTGCCGGATTATACAACTCGCTCCGGCACTCGGTGCTGTCGCTGCCGGTCGATTTGGGCAATAACATCGACTTGCCGATTGATGTGACACTTACAAACTCCGAAATCACCCTCCTTACAACATACGCCGAACAGAAAGTCGCCGGTGCACCACAGTACCTCGTGACAACGATGTGGCGTTGGTGCTACGGTACGTATAACACGACAAAACATCATCACCGGGGCAAAACACACTATAAATATTCTTATGATAAGCTCCATTGCCAGAGAAACACCAACAAGTACGTTTTTGACTACCGACAGGAGCTTGAGTCGATTGGATTGCTGCTGATTCTCGCGTATGCATACCACGGCATCACCAGCGACGATCCTGGATACCAGAAAGTCGTTGATGATCGTGATAGACGGTACAAATTGGTGCCGCTGCTGATTATTTTTGCATGTAGCTCGCAGTTTGCGGTTCTAGTGGCAATTGCAGTGATGTATAGTCATCGAGGTAGCGATCGGGACTTGCACCGGTTTCCTGCGATGCTTCTCAACGCCGTGGGGCTTGTGGCAGTGGCTCTGGCGATTGGTGCGCTTGTTGGAGCCATTGTGATCACGAACATGTTGATTCAAATCCGGCTGGAAATCGCCCATACGTTGGGTACGTTTGGAATCTCGTTGCACATGGGCCGGTTGTGGTTTCTGCTCTTGTGGTTGATGGCAGGCCATGCCATTTTTAGCATGTTGTGTTGGGCATTTCCGTTATGGTGTGCAAATCCACATACTGAAGAGGAAGATGAACCTTTCTGGTCAGAAGATGTTAAGCCAACGGTGCTGGTTCATGAAGAAGAAGACGAGTTTGAGCTTCGTCAGTTGAGTGAAACTTTACGGCGCACCCAATCGGTGAGACAACTCCGTAAAAAGACTCAACCATACTTTGCAGAAGAGGAAGAAACCCGTGAATTACTTTATAATGACCATTCAAACTACGATTTGAACTTGTATCCACGGAACTTTTACCGAGAAGAAACTTACGATGGTTTTGGAGGAAGAGGAAAGCCAAGTGTGGTGATTGAAGAAGAAGGTGTGGAAGTTAGAAGGGAAAAGAGTTTGACAGAACAACGAACTCACGAGCAAAGCGAGTGAATAAGATGAAGTTACATGAAATAATGAGCAATGCGAGTGAATGAGTTGCAAAGAGAAATATGAACTCGGGTTTCCAATTGCAACAATGAAACAATCGTGTTTGAATCAAACTCTCCAATTGTGATTTATGGAACTTTAGATAATGATTTACTTTTGCAAGTAAGCAAAGAACTCGAATTTTTAGAAGATTATGATATTTAATGAATAAACTATGATTAAATGATAAAAACCTCTTTAATTAAATCGTATGAATAAAACCAATTCAATCTAATCGAATAAATAAATCCAAATCAATTAGAATTGGTTTAAATTTAAATAAAGTTAAAAGAAAAGAGTTGATTAGAAAACAGCCTTGAATGCTTGGTCAAAGTCGGCAATCAAATCGTCAATGAATTCCGTACCGAGGGAAACTCTAACCAAACCTCTGGTGACACCAGAGTTGGCCTTTTCTTCGTCGCTCAATTGTTGATGGGTGGTGAACCATGGAGCAATAATTAAGGTCTTGGAGTCACCAACATTGGCCAAGTTAGAAGCAATCTTCAAGCCATCAACCACCTTGGAAGAGTTGAACGAGCCATCAGCTTCTTTAACCACAAACGAGAGAACACCACCAGCGTGTTCGGTGTTCAAGTACTTCTTGCCTAACTCGTAATCCTCGTGAGATGGAAGACCGAGGTAAGAGACCAGCTCCACGTTTGGGTTTGCCTCCAACCATTGTGCAAGTTTGAGCGCGTTTTGTGATTGTCTTTCGACCCTGAGCGATAAAGTTTCCAAACCTTGCAACAACAAGAATGCACCGAATGGGTTAAGAGCAGGACCAACATCACGCAACAATTCAATACGCACATGGGCGATGAATGCGGCTTCCTTGAAAGTTTCGTTGAAAGTCAAGCCGTGGTAGCCTTCCGATGGCTGCGAAAATTGCGGAAACTTGTCGGGATATTGAGCCCATGGAAACTTACCGGAATCGACAATGACACCGGCAATGGTGGTACCGTGGCCACCGATCCACTTGGTGGCGGAATGGACCACGATATCGGCACCGTGCTTGATTGGAGACACGAGGAAACCACCAGCACCGAAGGTGTTGTCGACAACAACAGGAATTCCGTTGTCGTGGGCCAATTTGGTCAACTTTTCAAAGTCAGGGACGTTGTAACGAGGATTTCCAATAGATTCGACGTAGATAGCCTTGGTCTTTTCGTCAATCAACTTGGCAAACTCTTCCACATCGTCACCCTTGACAAAACGGGCTTCGATACCCACACGTTTGAAAGCAACCTTCAATTGATTGTAACTACCTCCGTAAAGAAACAGCGAGGCCACGATGTTGTCACCGGCGTGGGCCAAGCCAGCAAGGGCAAGGAATTGAGCCGATTGACCCAGCGCCGTGGCCACAGCACCGATTCCGCCTTCCAACACTGCCAAACGTTCTTCAAACACCGAGTTGGTTGGGTTTGAGATACGCAGGTAGATGTGGCCCTCGACTTCGAGACCAAACAATTGGGCGCCGTGCTTCGAGTCGTCAAATACATACGAAGATGTGGCGTAGATTGGCTGGGCACGTGCCTGGTGGGGCTTTTCTGGAGTCTGACCGGCGTGGAGCTGAAGTGTATCGAAATGCGAAGGCATTGGAAGAAACAAGTGTTTTAAAAGTGAAGAAGAAAAAGAATCGGAGTTTTTTTTTTCCCTGGTGGTGGGGGATGCTGCAATTTATATTAACCCGCTGATTGGGAATCGATTTGCAACCACGCTTTTTTTGGTATCATTTGTTAAACTCATATCACCATATCACGTGAAAAAGTATGGTTCCAGTTCAGTGTCGAGGAATCACCGCCAAAGGCGACCGTTGCAAGATCACGGGGGCCGAATACTGTCGTTATCACCGTGTTAGACCTGGAGCCAATAACCGTCCTGAATCTGGACGTATTTACGTGTATCTGCTTGCCGATTTATTGGCTCGTAGGCCGCAGCTTCAGACCAAAAACGTGCCCGGCACTTCCGCCCGTCATCGCGATAAATGGCGTCCTTATACTTCCAGCTCAAAGTATACGCTTCTAAAGGTCGGTAGAACCGTCCAGCCGGTACCACGACGACTTAGACAGTGGCAGGATAAGTGTCATCATCGCTTGGTGTGCGTACATCCGGGTGCTGGAGGTCGTGCGACGCACACTGATGTTGATGCTCTTCCCAATCCGGTAGCTCGGTGCGGAAATATCCAGCCGCATGTGCTGCTGCGGCTGCAACTGCTGCTGCTGCTGCGATGGGAACTGTTTCTTTCTGCGTTCCGCCAGGTCCAATTGACATCTTACGACTCCTACAATGCTTACGGGTTCCAATGTCATGATGTGGTGGCCGCAGAACGCGAAATCCACCGTCTTCTCCGCGAAAAGTACGGTAATGGAAACGTATATTGTGCCGGCTGTTCACCAACAAAACCAGACTTGAATCGAGCCAAAGAAACCTATTCGATCCATGTTGAATGGTTTCTCGTGCCTAAAAAGGAAATAGAAACGGTTTTTGAAATTATAGACAAAGTAGCCAATAAGAAAACATAATTATAATTTAATTTAATTTAATTCAATGGTTTTATTTATTTAATTCATAATACAAAACTTTAAGTGTTCATGTAAGTGGAAGGATCAACACCTTCTTCAGGGAACTCGGTGATTTTGACGTCGAATCTCGATTGGATCTTTTCCAACACTTCTTCATCTTCCTTTGTAGACACCAACGAGACGGCCAACCCCTTGGTACCGAATCTACCGGCTCTACCAACACGGTGCAAGTATTGGTCCGCTTCGTTGGGCAAGTCGTAGTTGATGGCCAAGTTGATCCGTTCAATATCGATCCCTCTACCAAACACATCGGTGGAAACACAGATCCGCTTGTTGAACTCCTTGAAAGAACGGTAACGTTCGATTCTTTCTTCCTGAGGCAAGCCTGAGTGCACGGCAATCGAAGGGAAGTTAGAAGCACACAACAACTTGTTCAATTCATTGGCTCTTTGAGTCGATTTGACAAAGATAATCACTTGGTTGAATTCGAGAGAATCCAACAAGTCAGATAACTGCCGGTTCTTTTCCTTTTCTTCCAACTTGATGTAGTACTGTTGCAATCCGTGTAACGTCAACTTGGCTTCGTCATCAACGTAAATTTCAAGTGGATTTTGCATAAACTTCTTGCAAACAGGACGAATCTCTTGAGAAAGAGTAGCACTGAACATCATCACTTGCTTTTGGTGTGGAGTGCTCCGGAAAATGTCCTGGACATCACGTCTCATGTCCAAACTTTCCAAAACCTTGTCACATTCATCAATCACAAATGACTTGACATTGGCCAACCGGATTTCCTTCTCCTTCACAAGCGCATGCAAACGCCCTGGAGTAGCCACCACAATATGTGGACACGTTTCCTTGTTCTTCAACTTCTCAATATCTCTCTTGATTGGAGTACCGCCGTAAAAGACCTCGGTCTTGATGTCTGGCATGTACTTCAGGAACCGTGCGTACTCATTACGGATCTGGTAAGCCAATTCTCTCGTGTGACAAATAACCAACGTCGAAATTTCACCAGGAACGGGATCCAACTGCTGAAGCGTCGACAACACAAACACTGCCGTCTTACCAAGACCAGACTTGGCCTGACACAACACATCAGTGCCGAGAATCGATTGCGGAATACAAACTTGTTGCACTTCCGATGGATGTTCAAAACCACAGTCTCCAATGGCTCTCAACAACTCAGGCTTCAACAAAAAGTCTCTGAAACCAGTAGCGTGGATACCGACATAAGAACCCTTTTTATCGGCTTCTTTTTCGCCAGAAGCTTCGGTGGCAGCTGCCGTGGTGGTTGGAACGGCGATTTCTTCGGAATCGGAGTAGTCCAATAACTCTTCTTGACCTTCGTGAGACATATTGGTGTAGCTTGTAAACTGTTTGCTGGTTGTTGATAATTTTTCAGGTAACAGAATTGGGCGAGTAAACGGTAGGTGCACGACTTTACATAGAAAAACATGAACAGCACACCAAAAAAACAAAATAATAATAATTATATAAACAACGAGAACGCAAAAAAAAAAAAAAAAAATGATGTAAAACTGTTACGGGGTTAAATACCCAACTCTATATATGTATAGAACACTCTATTTTTTAGCAAACGATGCACTAATATTGGCAGCTTCTTCCACACCTCTCGCAATTCCGGAACGAACACCAGCATCTTCCATCTTCAACAAACCGCCAATCGTAGTTCCTCCTGGCGTGCACACCTTACTCTTCAATGCAGCTGGATGCTCACCGGTCTCCAATACCATTTTGGCGGTGCCTTCCATCACCTTAGCAGCAGATAATTTGGCAACTTCAAATGGAAGTCCCATTCTTACCCCACCGTCAATCAACGATTCCATCATCAACAAGCAGAATGCTGGACCAGAACCCACGAGCGCGGTAGCCGCGTCCATGTTCTTTTCGGGGATCTTGACCGCAAGTCCAACGGGCTCCACGAGTTTCATCAACAAATCTTCGTACTTTTCGGCCTCTGGCGACATGGCAACGGCTGCAGTACCGCAGCCATACTTTGCAGGAGTATTGGTCATGACCTTGGCGACCAACGGCGAGAAAATCTGGAGCTCGGCGATGGTGACTCCGGCAAGAAGGGAGATAACGAGTTGAGATCCGGTTAAGGCAGGCTTAACCTGGTTATAAATTGTCTGGTAAACCCATGGCTTGCATCCCAAGATAATAATGTCGGCCTGCTTAACAGCATCGATGTTGGCATCGCCAAACGAAGTAGAAACGAGCGGCGAGTCGAATGTAGTGGCCAAGTTCAGGGCTGATTTTTCAGTAGCGGTACAGACGATGATTTTGGCGGGGTATGGTTCGAATTGCGTCTTGAGAATGGCCGAGACAACGGCAGTACCCATGACACCGCATCCCAACACGGCAATAGTGTAGTCTTTCATGATTTGAGGTGAAAAATCGAGTGGAGAAGTCGCAGATTTTAAGCTAGAAGAGGTGGTCGTTGTTGCCTGCCGTTAGCGGGTGCGCGGCGCAAGGGAGATATTGTTTCCTGATAAGGAAGTCGACGGGGAAAAAAATCAGACAATTTAGCGAAAACGGATTCGAACGGATACAGGATCTCATTCGATCAGCTGGCCCCC
>JAJMFZ010000034.1:0-49763 GCA_030568455.1 Teunomyces tritomae
CTGACGGATCTGTTGAGACCGATTCCGGTGTCGTCGTTGTCACCACCAACTCCGCTGGTGAATTGACCACGTCTACTTCGTTGTTCCCATCCTTGGTTGCTCCTGGTGCTGTTACCACCACGTTCACCACCACCAACTCTGACGGATCTGTTGAGACCGATTCCGGTGTCGTCGTTGTCACCACCGATTTTTATGGTCGTTTGTTAACTTCGACATCTGTCATTAAGTCCACTACTCCTCAAGCTACCACTTTGCTGAGCATTGTTTACTCTAATTCTGGTTACTACGGTAACAAGACGATTCCATCTTCATCAAGAACAATTGAACCTATTGAGACCCAAGTTGGTACCACAATCAGTTCTACTAGTTTAGGTTCTGATGGGGCGGTTTCCACTGATGGAACAGGGGCCGCTAATTCAGCTGGAGCGACTAACGTTTTGGGTTCAAACAATGGTTCTGGATCTAATAGTGGAACTGCTGCAGCCAATGCAATGGGAACTGCTAATAGTTCGGGATCTACCAATGGATTAGGATCTAACAGTGGAACAGGTGCAGCTAATGCAGTGGGAGCTTCCAATGGATCCGGTTCAAACCATGGTTCTGGATCTAATAGTGGAACTGCTGCAGCCAATGCAGTGGGATCTAACAATGGCTCAGGATCCAACGATGGTCCGTCTGTGTCTATTGTTAATGCTTATGATAACTCTGGACTCAAAAAGTCCTCATCCTTGGTTTCTGTTTTTGCCATTGTCTTATTGCAAATGTTGATTTGATTGTTTTCAATTCCCTGCTTATGCAGTTTGGCAATAATTCTTCTTTCATTGTCGTTCTTTTCAATTAATCAAGTGTTGTCGATTTCCTATCTTAGTCATTGCTTGAAACCATTACGAGATTTAGTCCTTGTTATTTCGTCTACATTCCTTTAGTTTGTTTGTTTCTTCGTTATTCTGCAGCCGTCGCACAGTCGACCATATCAGAAAGGCCAGGTTATATATATTTACTGTAAATTTCTGGACCTTCATACAGAGTGTAATATAATACCCTTCACAGTAACTAGAAATGTGCGAACTAAAAACGTGAACGTGAAAATGAAAAATTGCGTGTGATAATTTTTTTTTTTCGTTTTCGTACATGGGCTCCAGGTTTTGTCGAATATAGCAAAACGAAATTTGTTTGAATAGGCTCCATTGGTGTGTAGAACTACACCACAAAAAATTCAATACAATAAAGGAACAAATAGTTTACATAAAAAACTTGAAAGGAAGTTAGATGTTTGATTGGGTACCATTGAACCTCTTATTTGAACAACTAGCCATCTTTTTGTTTGAAGGAGCAATATTGCTTTCCTCGAACAACTGTCTTCTGGCGTTATAACTAGTACTTCTTAGTATCTGTATAAGTTTCATCATTGTTTCTTTGTTAAGAGTTGGTGCTATATAACAATTGTTCGTTAAGAGCCAATACTTTTATTTTTCAAAATGAAGAAATCTGTTATTGTTTATCTCTAGCGAGATAATACAACCGATAATACAATGATCATTGTGTTTTGGATAAATTGATACTTGTTTTGTTGTGTACCACTAATCGTTGCCTAGTTTTTCTCTTGATTAAGACTGTAGGAAGATAAAATTGCAAATAGAGTTTTTACTCTCCCAAACTAAACTCGGACTCCAAGACAAAATGTACTTCAGTATATATATCTACAACAATCACTAATTTCCCCTTTTCAACAGTCAAGTCCTGTTAAGTTCTGAGATGAGTAAACATAGTGTGACTGAATATATTAAGCTAGATTGAAAGGCTCTGATTTTCGAAAGGTTCAACTCCAAGACATCATAGCTAATATTGATTTCTCCATATGTACCACTTCATGGAAAGGATGGCCGAAGATTTCCAGTGAGTTCACAGAACACGGGTTTGGTTGATTTCCTTTTTGCACAAAACAGGAAAGCTAGGATGTAATCAACCAAGAAAACCTGATGGCCTGCAGGCAACTTATCGTGCAGTTTAGGTCGAAGAGAGTTCAGATCCAATTGAGACCTGATTGTGACTAAAATATCTTGGCTATTTTAACAGGTGCGGCATTTATTCGGGAGTCTTGAGGTAAGAAGGAAACAAATGTCAATGAATATTTCCGTCTAACATACTTTCAATAGACTTTGACGGTACGTAAAATACGGGCGATCGGCGACTAGAGAAAGAAGA
The DNA here is from genome assembly GCA_030568455.1 of Teunomyces tritomae. Classification (NCBI taxonomy): domain Eukaryota; kingdom Fungi; phylum Ascomycota; class Pichiomycetes; order Serinales; family Debaryomycetaceae; genus Teunomyces; species Teunomyces tritomae. The sequence continues at coordinate 2,206 of JAJMFZ010000034.1, forward strand.
AAAAGCAGGCACAAATTATTGCGAACTATTCCGCTTATTATCTGGGTCTAAAAAGCGTATTTTTGAAAATATGCTATGAAAGTCACCACAAAAGGGCTCAAATACACAGGAGAAAATATTAGTGCCACGGCAGAAGTTTGTACCCGGACCAATAGTTTCACAAGATTGGGAGCGTTTAATTGTGGTTCGTTAGTGAGTCTCGACGAGAAGAAAAAAAAGGTTTTTGACTGTAGTGTGCACAGCTGTTGTCACCTGGCAACGACCCTGCGGGTCGGGTTAAAGTTACCTGGCAATCATGTGCAGACACGCATTCCCAAATAGGACATATGCAAGCAGTGTGTGAGAGAAGAATGAGAGAAGGGCTCGGTGAACATTCGTTGTTGGTTTGCTTTGTGTGGATTGGAAGGGGGGGTCCCGAGACAATAGAGGCACCCGGGAATTACCAGCGAAAAATCATTGTAATTACAATTGTTGAGCAGTTTATACAGATTTAAGATAACACAAAAGCAGAAATTTGTCCCGATTAGTCGATAATAGAAGGAAAATACCAAACTCGCACAAAAAAAGGACAATGTTCATTGTTCGAGTGAATCAATTGATCTCCCCGACCAGATATAGATGAATCCAGCAACTGGGCAAGACATGCCAGGTCTCCATATATTATTGGACCACCAGTTAATTCTTTTTATGTTTAGAAACCTAACAAGGAATGAAAGCCTTCTAGGCCTCGCCTCGTTTCCATGCCCCCGCCCCGACTAGACGAGGGCTCGAGGTTTTGAGGTGATGACGTGCTTTTAATAAGTTACACTTGCATGAACTATCGTTCGAAAACCATACCTTGATTTCTTCCTAAAAATAGGTATTATCAAAATATATAGACAATAGGACAGCAAATCAATTACAGAACTTAATACAGGGGCAATCAAAGGGTAATTGTAACCGAATTGACCAAGCATTAGTATGATTAGTGAGCATCCTCGACGTGCCTCAGGCTCAAATAGGTAGTCAGTCCAGGATAAGGGTGGAACATGCAGAAAAAATATTCCCTATTTTGCAATCCCACAGCGGAATCTGTTGGGCTCGCAACCGGAAATATTCACAAGGCCGCAAATTCGTTCTTATGTTCCAACGAAGCAACACTAAAAAAAAAAATAGGGATTCAACATGCCTTATTGTGTTATCTGGGATTAAATTGGCATTGTCTAATTGCATTCAAGGAAAATTACGCCCTCCCCGTCCGTATCGCCGGCTTTGGGGGGGTTAGCAGGTACCAGATATTTTTTTTATTTCCTGTTACTGTGCAACAAAAATCTCTCATCTAATTATATAAAGAAGCTTTTCGGCCTGTATTACCCCCTCCTCCATAGGAAAAGAATATCCTGTGTGGCATAAATCATGAGTTTTTTCAATGTGCCTACTGTGTCCTACCAGGCACAAGAGAAACTCAAAAAGCAGATGCGAGACAAGAAACTCGAGTTGAGCAAGAACTCAAAGAAACACCATCATCAAGAAGGGTCTAGCCCCAGATCTTCCAGGTCTTCTATTAATGATCGGGCATCTCTCAACGAACGGTCCTCTCTTCACGAGCGGTCCTCCCTTCACGACCGTAACATGTCGATCATCTCCAATGAATCTGTAATTTCAAGTGATACCGCAGCAACTTCCCACTTTTCTCACACCAACTCAGACGCTAAGGAACATTTACCACAAGCACAAAGGGTACATAGCAATGAGGATTCGCGATCCGTCACCTCGCACTCTTCTCAATACACCGAGCATGGCACCAAAAAGGTACCTGCCATGAATTACAGTTTTTCCTCGGATATGAACGAAGTGTTCAATTTCAGCAAGAAGACTAAGCCAAAATCACATCATTCCTTCCATGGAGTAGATTCTGATAACAGCTGCATTAGAGTCCCATTGAAAAGTTACAGCCTGAACGACAAACTTTCTCTCAACAAGTCTACATCTTCAAAACATCGTGACGACCTGGAATTGCAACTTGCCGACGACGAAGATGACGAAGAAGACCACCATGAACTTACTCGTGTTTACACTGATGTCAGCTCCATCTTCAGTATAAAGGAAACACCTTCATTCATCCCTCCCACCTCATTAGAATCCAAGAACAGACGACTCACCGGAAACCCATAAGTGAAACATACAACATTCTGAACTTTTGCCTTTATCAAATTGGGTTTTCCATAAGGTTCACTTATACTTTTAGTTCTTTTAATGATTTAATAATGTTTTTTATTCATAATAGGTTAGTTTATTTTTTTTTTCCATCTTCAATAAAAATGCTTGCCTACTATCGACCTTAATATATAGTAACCATAGTTATAACACCATTAGAATCTAGAACCTCCAAAATACAACCTTCAAAACCATATAAACGGGACTGGCCCCATGTTTTAACCTTCAATTCAGCTTCAGCAGATCGATCCTGAAATCCAATAATAGCCAAGTCAGAGTCAATGAACTCAGTTTCATTTCTGTTTAACAATACCGGAACCAACTCTTGTATTTGAGCTGGCATTTCCAGGAAATACATGGAAGAATCAAACTCCACTTTTTCACCTCCTAATAATCCACTAAAGCGCCAATCACAGCGGCCCCACTTCATAAAATTAAGCGATTCGGTAACCAGCCCATTATGTATGATGATTTTTTTCACTCTTGAAGTCAATTTTGGCTCACAACATCCTAAATCATATAGAATATCAATTCCCAACCGGAAATAGTTATGAAATTTATACTGGTTGGTATCCAGTTCACCTGAATCCATCTTTAGATGCTTGTGAATCAGGAGACGTGAGCCACATTTGTTGAAATAATTATCTGGAGGTCCAAGCATACCAAGAACCTCTTGCTGGGTTGTCTCGCCAATGAATATCACATTGTCGCCAAACAGAATCTTCCTTTCATCCAACAGCACATCAAGTACCAAGTTATTATGCTCCATCTCCTCAAATTTGAATGCTGGCCAGGATTTTCCCTTAAACAATGCTATGTGTTTGCAAAGAATATCAGACGGGCGGTCCCAATTCAAAAGCTCTGATAAAATCTTCTCGTCCTCATTGTTTGCCAAATGACACTCAAGCAACTTATCGTATAACGTACTGTTTTTAATCTCAAAACGGAATGATATTCCTGGATAGGATAAGATATATGATCCGGAGGACAAGATACCCGGATATGTAGGGCCAAAAATCTTGTTATAGATCTGAAACAATGTTGGACTTATCATTGATACTGGTTCTGCATTTGAATCCAATGAATTGACACTAGAAACCACGCTGGATGTTGTACTTTTGGCAGCATCATAGATGACATTCCCGCCATCATATTCGTTAAGACTGGTACCTTTGTATACCAATTTCGCCAACTGCTTATGCATAGCACCAATATCTATCATTTCAATCAACTGTAATGTTTGGTTGGTGTCAAACATCAACCGAAACCCAAAGTCCACCAATGTAACAGTGACTGGTACTTCCAAGTAGTTCTGGTCACTGTAGCTAATTTTGAGCCGATATCCATACTTGTTGAGATGAGTTACTATGGAATACATAGTCTTACCCAATTCCAACACATTCCCAAGTCTTTCACCAGGGACAATCTCCACTTCTGTTATCATTGTCTATTAGAGGGAGGTGGAGTCCAAAACTCCGCATTTCTGCGATAAGATAAGCAGCTGACTGTTTGATGAGGTAATCAAAAACAATACGCTGTCGGTGAAATATGAATCATCACGTGATTATGAACTACCGTTTTCGACTTCCTTTTATGATTTCAAGTGATTTGTGATTTAGGTGTATTTATTTCTATTATGGATACGGAAGAAACTTTTAAGTCACAATTTAATGTAAATAAACTTATTAATCCGTGGATTGGTTATGTGGCTTGCTTGGAAACAGTATCCAAAAAGTTTAATACCCAGCAATCGGCTATCGCTCAAGTTGATCCTTCTGACACGAGAAACTCAACTATGGTGTTAGGCTTGATGTAGTTTCTATTAAATATCCAGCTATGACTCGATATCACCTAAAGAAATGTTTGATCGGTTATCAGTCTCAGCGGTACCTAAATTGAGATTATGTGAATCCATTAAAACCAACTTTGGTTTATATACAGCTGCCAAGGTATCGTTTTCATCAACGATTCCGTAGTTTGCACCGTCCAATGGTTTATTCAATGCCTGAATTAAGTTCTGCTCTGGTTGCTCATTATTAGGGTCAATGTCCTGTTCCGAGTCCCTGAAACAGGAATGACACAACACATCCGTTGTGCTCTCAAGACTCCGGTAAATATGGTTGTGAAAATTTTCCTCAGAAACATTACCAACGGCCAGTGCGTTCCACCAGATCGGTGAAGCTGTGTGATGACAGGTTTTGCACTCAAGTTTCCTCTTATTATCAACTGCCGAAGAAGATTGGAAACTTTTGTTTAACACAGAGTCAAAATGCTGGCAATTCAGGATATAGTTCAACGCCCGGAACTGAGGACCTGATATCTTAGTCATCTCATGCTTACATAAATCTTCAATGAACAAGTGAATTAACGGCCGCTCTTCCTTATCTCCATATCTCTTTCCAAGAGTTCTTAATCGGTAGATAGTTGATTTGGCACTATCATGTTTGGGACACACCAAAATCGGTTTCAAAACCCCGCAACTTTCACCAACATTCACTGAACGAGGATCTTTCTCAAAGCTGCTCAGTAATTTAAACCCCAACTTGAAGTTGGCAGAATCTTGGGCACACGTAATATGGAATTTCTTGTTGGAATCACATAAATCACACTCCACAAGTGCACCATTCCTTGAATCACATATACCACACGCAGATGCATAATTGTTCATGTAGACTCGTGACACCGAACCAATATTAATGGCTGAAGAAGGATCCACCAAATCGTCCTTCTTGCGATGGACTTCTGGCGATGCAGCAAAATCAATCATGTTATAACTGAACAATGCACACAATAAATGACACCAGCGACCTGTATCATTAATTGATTTTAAGAGATCAGGTCTGACTGTTGGTAATCCTAGGATAGAAAATTCATTATTAGGTTCATTGGCAAGACAAAGACAGCACGAGTAAACGGTAGAGTGACGAGGACTCAAGTCGTTTACACAGACATCACACAACCATTCTTTCACTGGACGTTCAAGATGATCAGCAATATTAACAGCAGTACAAGTGGCATGCACATTGACACCACAATGCGAACAAATCAACATTTCTAAAGACGAGGTTTCCAGGGAATCATGCTCCCGACAAACACAACATAATCTATCATTTACATCAAATGGCAATTCAATGGAAGTAAGATGAGGAATTTGAAGTGTTTGCACATATGAGGCAACATCACTGAGTTGTCTTTCCCTAAAAGAAGACACCAAGTTGGCAACGAGTTCTGGGGATTGCTTCACAGAAGCCTTTTTATCTAAAGCCGATAAATTTGGCATTAAAAAGTTGCGGTAAAATGGAGAAATAAGTCTCTCCAGAGGTGAAACATTGGGCCTTCTTTGTCTCTTAGCGGCTGGCGCTTCAGACACACCGTTTGCGGGAGCAGGTGTTTCTTCTTTCTCACGTTTGCGAGAAGTGTCGACAATGACATTTTCCTTTTGATCAATATCCTTTTCAGCTGGTTTAACCTCCTTCTTCGTGGAACGTTTCTTAGGTTTAGTAACCTTTTTATCTTCGCTCACTTTAGTTGTCGTAGCTGTGGATTCAGAAGCAGACTTAACTGCTTTCTTCTTGGGCTCGGTCTTCTTGGGTTCGGTCTTCTTGGATTCGGGCTTTTTAGCTTCTAATTTTTTGGATTCTGACTTCTTGATTTCAGGCTTTTTGGTATCGGGTTTCTTAGTATCAGGTTTTTTGGATTCTGACTTTACTTCAACCTTTTTCGCTGGCACAGGCTTCTTCTTGATGACATCAGGCAACAACAAAGGTGAATCAGAGGAATCTTCCACATGTGATAATATTGCTCCTCTTGATTCAGCCTCTTCTATAATTCTTGTAGCATCATTGACCAACTCTATTTCAATTTTTCTCTTCCATCCACTAAATTTACTTCTTTTCTTGTCTACTTCACTTGGTTCTTCCCATAGAACGGCGTAAAGTCTCCACAATCTAGCACATCTGAAGCATAAACCAACCATAGCGTTTTCTGGGTGCTTAACATTATCACCGGTTTGATCATTATCCTTTTTGTTGACTTCATGCCCTGTTAGTCTGAACCACTGGGGGGAGCGGGAAGTATGACAATGTTTGCATGAAAACCGTCTTTTCTGGATTAAGATCTTCTGATTATCATACAGAGAATCATCGTCAGCGTTGGCGAGATCATCGATAGCCGTGTTGACTTGATCTTGCTTCGTTTCTTCCTTGTGTGCTTGAACTTTCTTGTGAATTCTCCCTTCAAAATTTCCCCAGATCAAGCGTCCATTCTTCGACTTCTTCCAGTTGTAGTAGAACCTCACCACCATTCCACACGATTGTGTCTTGACTTTCTTATATACATGGAATAATTCACTACCGAATTCCTTGACCCCAGCTTCAAACCGTTTCACTTCTTCCTTGTTGAAGGTTGGTTCCTTCAAGCTTTTGCGTGTAAACTGCTCTACCTCTTTAAAGGCAGCATCCGCATCTCCGTTATGTACAAGATACAGTTTGAGGATAGCATCCATAAAATTTGGAGTTGTTGGAAGGATGTCTAGACGAGTGGCAATTGGATCACATCTCTCAATATAAGAATCGAGTTTGACAAAATTTTCATCAATATCTTCCTGACGATTTTTCCATAACAATGTACAAGTTTCCCCCTCACCATCGTCAACCCCACGCTCTATATACCCTTTAGGACGGGGTTGAAGCCACTGTGGGTATTCCTTTGGCAGAATATCTCTGAATTTTTCTGGAACCAAAAGTTTTGGTACAGGTTCCTTTGGTGCCTTTGGTGGAGCCGACGATTTCTTCTTTACTGGCTTTTCAGCATCATAGTATACAATCGGATGATCTTCATATTCGGGGATATTTGTGGCCTGATGTTTAGAACCCAATCTAGTCGAGGCTCGTGGATACGGAGATCTATCTTCGAGGTCAACTGCATCTTCCAATCGAGCATGCATTCCGAGATATCGTACGCACCACTCTTCAGATAATCTTCGTTGTTCAAATGTCAAGTGGGCATCGTTTTTGAGAAATTCAATTGCCATGAGTTCATGTTTTGGCATAATTATTTCGGCTGGATCGTCGGGAATATCTGATTCCCCGTCATCCTCTGCAGATAACGAGGCAGTAGGTGAAAGCGAGCGGTTACCATCACTCAGAGAAGTACTTAATGCAATGAGTTCGTTAGACAATTGTTTTGCATTTGAAGACTTATTGTCATTTGATAACATCAACATCTTCTTTTTCAGGTATTCGATTTCGTGCTTCTTGGTACACATAGCACAGGACCATGAAAACCCTCGACTAGGTTTCTTGAGCAACGGTGGTTCCAAACAAAGCATATGATAGTATTTCATGCACAGCACACAGTTGATGGAGTCGTTAGAGGCACACCATTGACCACACTTTTCACAATTGCAGGAAGATGAACTGAACGAATTGATGAAGGATTTTGTGCGTTGAGATTCGACAAATATGAACTCGAATCGTTTGTTCAATGCAATCAAGAAGTTTTTGCTTCTACTATTTTCGTTGGTGGCGTATTGTAGCAAGTTTTGTGTCAGGAGAACGTCGTAGAATTTGATCATGTATCGGTCAAATAGTTTATCAAAGTAAAAGCAGTTGGGTTGTTGAGTATAAGTTTCCAAAGCTGCCGAGCTGGACCCTGGTGATGGGGTCTTTTTTGTATCTGTCAGTTTATGAGCTGAGTTGTATTCGTCTTCGATATCTTGCTTGAGTTTCACGGTTACTTTACCCCTAAAGGATGCGAGCGGACAAGTATCTGTGTGCATCGAGGAGAAGAGTAGACGGGAATCAGAGGTGATTTTGGAGATATCTCGTGGTCTATAGAACCATTGGATCTGAAAGAGAAAGTCGCGAGCTTCTGCTGCTGTTGGATTCGGCACCGGTGCCGATGAGGCTCGTTTTGGCTTGAAACCCATTACTCGGCCGATATAGTACGGATCACCAGGAGGTTCACTAACCATGTATATGTACTCGCCTCTGGTAATGCTGTAGAGGTCACGTTTCTTGCGTTTGGTGTCATCAACGCCGTGGTTGGGGCAATAAAGAGTTTGAGTTTGGAGATCGATGTAGGCGTCCAGTAAGTCGAGTTTTTGAGAGAAATAGAGCTCCAGGCTCGGATTAGCTGATTGCCAGTTATGTGGAATCAGTGGTTTGTTTGATTTGGGTCCATTTGCTGGTGGCAGACTTCGTTTTGCCGGCGTCTTTTTCTTTGGAGACGTTGATGGAGGTATCGGCCCTTGAGAGCGAGAAACCGAGTTTGTAGTGGCTGCTGTTGTGTCGTTTAACAGCAATTCCTCATACGAATCGGTATATGACTTGTTGATCGTGGCCTTACGTTTGGGCCTAGCCGACATTTCGAAACAAGTACGTGGGCGGTTTTTGCCTGACAGGTGTGAAATTTTACAAAAAAAGTTGGCTCTGATTCCGCACCATTTAATATATATAAGTGTATGTAAATTAGGTACGAAGTGCGGCCTCGATGGCGTCTATTTCTTTGAGAGAAGTTGCAGTTTCGAGTTTTTGCATTAACTTTGCTTTGTCTTCTGCAGAAAGTTTGCTGGCGATGGTGTGGAGATGTTTATCGCCTCGCGTAGTATTGGTGTTGGTGTTGGCGGCAGCATCCGGTGCTACCTCGCGACCAAGCAATGAACGTGCGAGTTCAGTGGCCTCAGAAAGACGGGGTCCGAAAAGTCTTGCGGCGTCCTGACGTTCCTGGGGCCGCACCTTGTGGAAATCGAGCACAAGAAGCGTCGGCACAAGCCAGATCGTGAATAAACGGTAATGTTCCTGGTTGCAAACTGGATTTCCCACAAGTACAAGGTTCTCGAGTCGCGGGAACTGGTGATGGAGCGCCGGTTCGTGGTGTGCGATCTGGTTGTGCGCCAATACAAGCGTCTTTATACTGTTGGCAGGAGGGAAATTATCAGAAATAATACTGATCTGGTTGTTTGCAAGAAGCAATGTATGCAACTCCACAAGTCCACCAGGAATGTTTCCCAACTCCACCAAGTCGTTGTCAGTTAGATCTATCACCTGGTGCTGGTCGTGTGTCACGCCCAAGTTCTCGATGTACGGCGCTTGGAGCCCACGTAATTGGAGCACCAACTGGCCCTCGGGATTGAGCACCACCGCTGCTTCCTGAATCGTTTGTGCCGTAAGCCTCATGGTTTATTTGTGTTTGTTTGTGTGTCTGCTGTCCGTTTCAATACCGGTTGATGTTGAACAGCCTGCACCTCTCACAAAAACCGCTGCGCTTCTTATTAAAAGTCTACTAACAAATAATTCTTTTTTTTTTCTTTTTAGATAGCGGCATCCGGCATATAATTCAACCGCTTTGTTCACAAAAATTTTTTTTTCTTCAACGCGCGCGCTCAGCCTGCACACAACCCCAATATTCACCTCCACTGACTTTAAACACTGAGATGGCCGTCCATCAAAACCTCACCACACAACCGAAACCTGGCCGCTTATTCTGGACGCTGCTGACCACACCAGCCAACAAAAACGCTCCTTAATACATTTAGGTGACCAATAAGAACCTTTGGTCTCTTTACCTTCCGCCTCCCCCCTCTCTGCCTTCCCCCTCCCATTCCAGACTTTATTTCACACTCGCATTCCACCAACCTGTTTGTTAGGACTCCGCCTCAACATGATTCAATTGTCAGAAAGAGACATTCCAGTGATACCAGGAAACAAACTAGACGAACACGAAACACGTGAACTCCAACTCATGGTGGCAGACCTTTTGGGTCGGAGAAATCCCATGTTTCCCGGCTCACAGCCCGTCTCTTTCGAAAGAAAACACTTGGAAGAAACATTGCTTGAACGCGACTACTTTGTTTGTGAAAAGTCCGATGGTTTACGTTGCCTCTTGTTCATAATCTATGACCGTGATCGTGGAGAAGGTGTTTTTTTGATAACCAGAGAAAACGATTATTACTTTATACCCAACATCCATTTTCCATTGTCGGTAGACGAAACTGAAGAAGAACGCACATATCACCATGGAACTCTTTTGGACGGCGAACTCGTGTTGGAAAACAAGAACGTCAGCGAGCCCGTATTGCGATACTGTATCTTTGATGCTCTTGCCATCAATAGCAAAACAATTGTCGACAGACCTTTGCCCAAACGGTTGGGATACATCACCGAAAACGTAATGAAGCCATTTGATCGCTTCAAACAAAAAAACCCTCGGATAGTCAACTCGCCTGACTTTCCATTCAAAGTCAGCTTCAAATTGATGACGTCAGCTTACCATGCTGACGATGTATTAGCAAAAAAGGATCAATTATTCCATGAATCGGACGGCTTGATCTATACTTGTGCTGAGACCCCATACGTATTTGGCACTGATCAAACACTCTTGAAATGGAAGCCAGCAGAAGAAAATACTGTTGACTACAAGCTCGAGTTGGTATTTAATGAATACCAAGACCCCGACCTCGATGAAAAAGATCCTTCGTCTACCTACATTGATTACGATACCAAGCCGGATTTAATAAAACTAAAAGTGTGGCAGGGTGGTTCCGAACATACGGATTTTACCAAGCTCGATTTGTTGGACCTGGACTGGGAACGTTTGAAGGAATTAGGCGAACCACTTCAGGGAAGAATCGTCGAATGTAGACAAAGTCAAACCAAGCCAGGATACTGGGAAATGCTCCGGTTCAGAAACGATAAAAGTAACGGGAATCATGTCAGTGTGGTAGAGAAGATTTTACTTTCCATTAAGGATGGGGTCAAGGAACAAGAAGTTATAGATTCTTGTGAGACAATTGGTCGGGCTTGGAAGAAGCGGGCATACGAAAGAGAGAAGGCTGCCAAGGAAAGGGCACAGGTAGCCCCAACACATCCACAAAAACGTCCTCTAGAAACATCATCACATGAACAACACCCTTCTACCAAGAGAAGCAAGTCTGACGAGGGAGAAGGTATGTTGGATGATATCCCGACTTACGAAGATAGCGACTTGGAATAAGGTTCGAGTGCTAGAAATAAAAAAAAAAGAAAAAGATGTACTATATAGTTGAAGCATCAACTTTCTGTAACATTAGATACACACATACATATAAATAAGAATGGCACATAAACAAATTATAACTACTCCACAGGATATTGTGGAGGTAAGGTAAGGATCTTGTCTTTGAATTTGCGTTCATATTTGTTCAACACACCTGCAAAATACTCACTGAAACTTGACCCTTTTGTACATGGAGTGTACGAAGGTGGAAGATCTGAAGCATCGAGCGAATCTCCACTGAACACCAACAAGGGTGCCGTAGATGATACTTCAGCTCTATGAAATTTGGTCCGGTTTCTTGCCTCGTCAGTAGGAGCAATCGGAGCAGAAGTCACTGGAGCAGGAGCTACCTGAGTAGTAGAGCCCAAAGGTAAAGCCTCCAACATTTTCACATCATCAGTGGAACTATGAGCTGTGATACTACTGGTATTTATTGGTCTTGGATTGCATGTCTGAATCACCTTAAAGGTCGACTTTAAGGTATGGGAGAAATAAACGTCAATGTCGGCTTCAGGACTGGTGCTGGGATAGATGGTGTTTTTGACATTGGAGTTAGTTACGCATGGCCGGGCCTCGTCAACTGCAGGGATCATTGCCTCAATTTCAAAGTGAAGATAACCCTGAGGAGATAATGCCTTGACTATGTCTTCCGGCGTAATTTTCTTTTGAAAGAGAGATACCTGGTGGGTTTCCACAAAGGTTTTGGTCTGGTTTCCGGCTTTAACACGATACAGAATAGTCTGAATTAAATCCACCGACAAGCCGAGTACTTCAAACCCGTATCTATACCCTTCTGCCGGATACACATTGAACATAATGGTGTAAGGATGACCCTGGAATGCAAATCTAGACAGGAAATGGAATTCATAGTCAAGAATCTCTTTCCAAGAACCTGTAGCCACAATAGGCTGTGACAACGCCAAATCATCCGATAAGGACCTCACAATTCGGATGGGATGCTCACCATGTGATTTTTTGCTCGAACCGGTGGACAGAGATTTATAGGTCAAGTCAACTCCAATCCAATATTTGGTAAGTATTGTTCTTGTTCTCAATGATTCTGGCAAATCGGGAATTACTGCAAAATTGAAAGAATAATTGTAAATTCCCGGGACAAGAGTATCACACAACTTCCAGACTACCTTATCGTCAACAAGCTTTTTGTGTTTGAGCCCTCTCCTTGCCACGTTATTTTCCGTATCAACGCCATAAAGGGGCTCAAAATTTTGACCCCCAAACAGAACTTTAATTTCCTCCAAGAATATATCTTTGTACACGCTCAAGAGGACATTACCCGCAAGCAGCTGCACATCAGTTGGATCTGCTTTCTTCATTGATTGTTCCTTTTGATACAAGGTGGGGTTGAGCATGTGGATACTAAGACCAACCAGTGATGTGCTGTAAATGGTGCATGGATCGTGGTCAAATTGCAGCAAAAATGATTTAAAGAGCATGTTTTTGAATGAATAAAAAATAAATAAAAATACTATCCAACTCCCAACTATTCAAGAAGGCAAAAAAAAATCTTGTTGGAAGCTAACCATTTATATATCTGTTGGTTCAGTTAATCCGAAATTTAATACACTTTTTAGGTTTTTGCGCTCATCCCCATGCATCAGAAAAGTGTTGCCAAGTAATGGAAACTGTTCACTCGCCGGATAAAAGAATGTCTGACTTATTAGTTATCTTTCAGCTGCGGAGCTGAGAAAAGCAGATGACAACAGTCAGAATATTAGCTCATCTTACGGGTTCAGCCGATAATTCAGCCGTGAACTTAGCCGTTTGTACGCCATCATGACTCACAGGGAAAACATATGTTGGGAAATCATCTTCTTGCGTGCCATTTTCTTATCATCCCCTAGAATCACGATCAAATTAGAATTGCAAAAACTCTAAATCTACCGTTGACAACTATACGCGATTTCTTCGGAGCAACCATTGTGGCTTTCTACTACGGAACAATACTGTCTCCATACCAAATTACAAACCCACCGGTTTCCAAAAAAAGTTTTAAACTTTTTGCTAAACCCTTTATGGCCTGTCATTTTCGCGAAAGGAATAATTAACACCCGTGATGACATCATAGATAAGGGTGACAACTGTGTGCACCTTATATTTCGATTACAGCAGAAGACATAGTAGAAGAGCAAATAATTAATCTGCCCGTACCACCAAGTTGGATAAATAAATACCTACTCGACTCTGGCTATATATCGAACCTGGTTATTGCCTCTCCTTTATTGCAATATATCTCGGAGGTAACTGAGGTACTACATCCTTGACCCTAATTTCAAATTTTTCACAAAATGAGGTCATATGCTCACCGAGGCTTGGACCATTCAGTTTTGCGGCGTATGCCGGAGGAGCCACGGATCCCTTTATTGACTGGCAGCTGAGAAGTAAAATTGGAGCCGTAAAGGAAAGCTCAAATTTCTTGAACTTGGAATCACGACTTGTTTCACGAAATGTAGAACTTACCGCCGGAATCCTCGGTTCAACAACAGAAAGCTTTCTTCTTTGTAGAGTAGATACCGGAGTTACAACAGGAAACACCCCCTTGGTATCAGAGTCCTTAGTTTCTGCAACTTCAAAGCTTGCTTTCATGGCGTGAGAAATGATCAATCCAGTTTTGGAACTCTGAGAGGTACTAGGATATATAATTTCCTTGCCCTTCATTTCTATGGTTGGCTGAGATTCATTGATGTTGGGGATTTGGACGTGCTGTTCAAAGTGCATAAATCCTGAGTCACCAAAAGACTTCTCTATATCCTCTATCGATATGTTTTTTTTGAAAATTGCAAAATGTTGCGTTTCTAAATACTTCTGGAAAACATCATTGTTATGGGAGTTAACGTGGTACTGTATTCGTTGAATAAGTTGAACTGAAAATTTGAACAAACGGAAATTATTTCTAAAAGCCCCAACTGGATATATATTAAGTGTGATGCTAAATGGAGTGCCCTGAAATGCAAATTTGGACAGAAAGTAGTATTCATAAACAAGTATATCTCTCCAATTGCCAGATGCCACTATGGGCTCTGAAAATAGTGCCATATCATTCGGGATCGATCTTACTATATTGACAGGATACTCGTAGTTGACACTGTTGAGAGCAGTAGTTCCGGGAGACTTATAGCGCAAGTCTATACCTATCCAATACTTCGTATTAACAGCTTTTGATTGCACCGATTCGCTTAAATGGGGATCAACAGCAAATGAAAATGAATATGTATAAATTCCAGGTACTATGGTATCTCGCATGTTCCAAATTAGCTTTTCCTCGACAAGCTGGATATGATGGATTCGTTTTCTGGCAATATGATGTCCAGTAGCCACTTCATAAACAGGCTGCGAACTGCTTCCACTGAAGTGGACATGAATATCATCAACATATACCTTCTTGTAAACAATAAGTATGACATTCCCCACGAACAGTTGGAACCCTTCTAATTTATGGTCCGTACGTTTGGTTTCTTTTTGGTAGATGGTAGGGTTTAAGACATGTATGCTTAGTTTAAAATTTGAAGACGTAAAAATAGTACTCTCCTCGTTATGCGACAGCGGTAGAATTGATTTCCAGATCATTTCCAGATATTAGATGTTAAAATTATGGACTTGATGGACTTATACATCGTGGGCCCCGTCCATAGACCCGAAAACCAATTTGATAAATTTCGCAATTTTGGGTGCGATTTTATTTAATTGGTTCCAGATTACCATTCGGTTCACGTGGGGTGTGGCATAAGCCTCAATTCCAATGAAAGGGGGCTCAACAGAACATTCTGAGATTTCACAATGTTGCAGAGAACGTTAATGTCAAAGATAGGCTCGTGACCCATGTCAAATTCGTAGAATTGTTTCATTTTCCGAAAATGGAAATATTATTCAATGGGGACTTCGATTAGCTTAATTATTGTTGGTTACTTGTAGATATCAACATTCTCGTCTGTAAAATGCACATAAGATACCTGCTCTTGCTTGATTAAACATTTTTAACTGTTAAATCGTATTGGGGAGGTGGTTGCGGAACGTCTTCTTTCGACTTTCTCTCAAACCTTTTGAAAAAGGAAGTCACCTGTCTTCCAATTCCTGATCCTTCTCTATTCACAGAATATAATGGAGGAGAAATTCCACCTTTTAATGTGTCCAGACTGAATAGGAGTATAGGAGCTGAAACTTTAATTTCGACTCTGTTGTATTTGCCCTGCTCCTTGGGTTCATGATACTTTGCGTAACCTGGAGATAAAGGCTCCGAAAATGTTGACTTTACAGAAGGCAAAGCTTTCTTTTTGAACATAGGAGGGTTTTTTGAATTTTGTATTTGTTCTTCTTCTCTCAATTCCGATATTTCAAAACTAGCTTTCAAGGAATGAGTAATCTTCAAGCCACAGGTACAGTTTTTGTATGTTGTTGGATAGACAAAACCCTTCCCATTGACTTCAGACACATCAACATCTGTAGTCACAAGAGTAGGCATTGAAACGTCTGTATCAAAGTTCAAGTAACCTTCATCAGTACTTGCCTGATACATATCAAACAAAGATAAACTCTTTCTTAGTAGCTTAAACCGATTGGATTCGGAGTACTCCTTTTTGCTAGACCCTGGAACTGGATCGACATGATACAGAACATTCTGTATCAACTCGACTGTAAAATTATAAATACGAAACCTGTTTTCTGAGTCTCCTATTGGGTATAAATTGAGCGACATGGCGTACGGCTCACCAGTAAAACAGAATTTTGACAGAAAACAAAATTCGTAAACAAGAATGTCTCGCCAATTTCCAGTAGAGAAGATGGGCTGTAAGTAAATGGCAGGATCTGTTGGTAATGAACGGACAATATTGACGGGAACTTCGTGGTGAATAGTTTTGGAACCATACGTCAAGTCTGTGGATATCCAATACCGGGTATGGATCACATTTGAAAGAATTGTTTCACACAACGCCGAGTCAACAACAAAGCAAAATGAATACGTATACACACCAGGGTCAAGAACCTCATGGATATCCCAGATGGACTTTTTATCCACAACATCTAAATGCTGGACCCGTTTACTTGTGCTCATCTCGTCGTAAACGGATTCTGAGGTACGGCCGCCAAACTGAACTTGCATTTCGTCAATATGTGCACTATTGTAGACTGTCAATATGATATCTCCTACAAGTCTTTGGTTACTGCAACCGCTGTTGCCTTCAGGTACCTCCAACTCGTTCATGTAAATTATTGGGTTGAACATATCAATACTGATCTTAAAGTCCGGGGTAGAGCAGATGGTGCCCTTCTCACTGCCTGGTAGGGACGGTAATAGTGATTTCCAGACCATCATTAACAAGAGAAATGTAGGTAAGCTAACCTCCAAAGGTGGGCAAATGTATATGTCTATATATTTAATAATCACACCCTTAAATGCGAAATTTTCGTAATTCATTATCACTGTGAATATTAATCTTGTTAGTGTTGAACACCTCTCTTACCAAAATATCCTAAAATCACGGGGATGGTCTTCAATTGTTATGGAGACAATGCTTCTCTTACCTTCCTTAGAGATAGGTACTATTCCGGAGCAAATAAGTGAAACAAGTATACAGATGTCGTAAAAATAACACGACATTCTGGTAAGACAAGTGTCAAACTATCTATGAGTATTTTATGATGACATTAATGGGAGTATATTAGTCTCTGCAAATCACCACTCCCGTCAATAAACTCATTGAAAAGATATGCTATGGTGGTTTGGTTAACGTTCCAAATTGATATTGTTTCCAAACTTTGCATATAATTGTTTCTTCAATTCAGCCAAATTTTCATCATACTCTTCAATCAAATTGTCAATCTCGTTGATCTTGCTATCCAATTTATCATTTTCTTGTTCGATCTTGGTAACTGCATCTTCAACTTTCAAAAACACAAATACTTCACCAATTTTGTACTGAATCTTTTCATCTTGATCCAATAACTCAATTTCCATCGCCAAATCGTCGAGGTATTCCTTCTCGGTTTTGAGCTTCTTTAATACTTCGAGCTGGTCATCTTTTTTAGTTATCAACGTCGAGAATTTGTTAATTCTTTGCTGGTCTTCCCACAAAACTTCAGCTGCGGTGTTTTCCTGTCCTTCTGGTAACAAATCCATGCTTCAGGTTAGCTATCAACTGACAAAACACTTCATTTTTTCTGGTTAGCAAAAAAATGATTAAATGCAGGAGCATAATTATACTTGTTCAGCCAAACAAAAGTCAAGTTCTTACTCAAATTTTCTCCGATTCTCCGATTTTCACAAAATGACCTACTGGAAGCAGTGATACTTTCTGAGTTTTGATTCAAGTATAATCATGCGTTTGAGTCTAGCTCTAGGTCTTTTTTTAATTGTTTTCTTGTCTTCTCAGGATTGCGCTCCACTGAATTACTCTCTCAGTGTTTGAATGTAACGTTCAGTATTTTAGTACTTGCATATTGCACATACTAACATCGGGATGACTTGGCCCTTGTGTAATCATAAACAGAGCCGGTAATTACGTGCCACACAACATTGACTAGGTTGCACAAGTATAAGAATACATAGACATATGTATTTCATGTTGGCGATATTTAGCAGAAAAAATCATATGGTACGAGTAGAGGAAAGTCATATGTTTGAATATTGAAAGAATATCTCATTGAGAGAAGTCTATAATGGGGAATAAATCAAAAGATATAACCAAGAAAAATAGGAAACGATTCACGATATCGCCTTGTCACTCATCACAAGTATCCCATTTCGTGTTAATCGGAAACTGATAGATATATATCCTCAATCTCTTCTAAAGTAAATATACTAGGACTACCCTCCATCCTTTCAACCACTTATGGAAGAGGTAATAAAAGGTTATGTGCAATAGCGGAGAATTACTTAATCACTTAAGTAAGCATAGATATCACATTCAACGTTATATGTTCCTATCCGCTCCAAGAAAAAAACCAAGGGGCAAA
This sequence comes from Teunomyces tritomae, assembly GCA_030568455.1. Classification (NCBI taxonomy): domain Eukaryota; kingdom Fungi; phylum Ascomycota; class Pichiomycetes; order Serinales; family Debaryomycetaceae; genus Teunomyces; species Teunomyces tritomae. The sequence continues at coordinate 20,407 of JAJMFZ010000034.1, forward strand.
CCAAAAGAGGGGAGATGCCGTCTAGGTTTCTGGCTAGAATCTAGATAGCTAACGGCAGGAGCAGCCTTTTCGGCTCAGATAAGGTTGAAACAGGTAATTCACGGGATATATAAAGCAGAGGTAATTATTTTCTATTTCTGCGGGACAAAACCAGTAAGAACCATACAAAATCACTACAAATGTCAGCATTAGGTCTAGCCGAGTTCTTGATGAGATGAAATTTGAACTAAGTTTCGAGGTAGTGCCATAAAATTGTTTTTTCCTTTACACGTCTGTCTACACAAAAAAATTTACACACCTGTGGAGAGGTTTGCGCCTAATTATCCAAATCGGGAAGTCGGCGTAGATTAACGTTAGCAGACAGCCAGATGATATATAAAAGATGCAAAAAGTCACCTACCTCTGAATTCCCTCCTTAAAGCTAGAATGCCTTCCCAACAAAACCCAGAAGAGTACCATTTGGTCCATATCACTGACCAAGAATTGATCCACTTTACCAGAAAGCAAAACTCTCAGGCCTGGAGAGGACCTTTGCTGGAAAACCAGTATGTCATCAGAGAACTCGTGTTGGGCAAATCCAAAATAACCTCCTCAAAAGTCAATCGCTTGCTTGTTTTTATCTTAAAGGACCCCAATGGCACACCTGTGTCATCCATAGAATTCTTAATTAGAGAATCCTTGAAGTTCTCTCTTCAAGACGATAAAATCATAAAGGAACCGGTTTTGAGTGGATGCATCGGAGGCGTTTTTACATACCCAGAATTCAGAGCCAGAGGATTGGCCAAAATAATGGTTGATAAACTAGTAGCATTGGCTAAGTCGGAACTCTTGGGCCCTGATGGTTTTATTTTCTTATATTCCGAAGTTGGAGAATACTACACAAAGAATGGATTCACATCATTCGGAGTCGACTTGATCCACACTAAATTGAGAGATTTTGAGTGCAGTGAGAGCTACGAATTGATCAAGTATCACAATTTTGAAGAATATTTATCAACTTATCAGGATCAACAGGAAAGGCAAATTAGAGCTAGGGTCGAGCAAGATCACAAAACTAGAGTTTCAATTGTACCTTCCGCCGATACAATTGACTGGTTCCATTTGAGATCAAAGTATCTTTCCTATAGATTGAACTATGAAGAGAAAGATCCGTCGCCAATAAACTTCGAGGAAGCGTCATACGCTGAGATTGTTGATAAGTTTGCTCAGATCAACCCACAACATTTTGGATTGAAACTAATTGAAAACGGCAAATGGATCGGGGTTATTATTTGGACTTACGAATTTGCCAAGGCTGAGAACTATGCAACAATCTTGAAAATCGTTGTTCAGGACGGTTACGATAAAGATGCAGTAACCATCCGCTTGATAAACTCTTTACATCATCACCTTTCTACTGCACCAGAAAATAACCTGTCCATATCAAAAATTGTGACCTGGGAATCAGAAATTAGCGAGAACGTGAAGTCTTACTTGGTAAATGAATTAAAATCGAAACATGGCATTGACAATAGCTCTCGATCAGCTATCTTGCTCAACAATCCGGTGGATCAAGACAAGTTAAACAACGGAAAATTAATCTGGGAAGACAACACGAAGTTACCTTGGTTCTAATTCCAACCCAATATTCCTTGTTGCAAGATTTCTCTATCTCGCCTGGTATAACGATCGGCTAAATACGTCATCAAAAGTCCAAAGAGACTTAAGCATGTCGTATAAACAAAACCAACGAAGTACTGTGGTTTATCATTGGTGTTCCACACGAATATAGGTACCCAACATCCGATAATGTATGCAAAGGTATTGGTGACAGACACTACAAACGCTCTGTAGGAATCTTCCTTGATCAAGATTCGATTGACCCACGAGAATATTTGGGGCTGACCCCATGATCCTGGTACCTGGATAAGCCAATAACTTATCCAGTGGAGCCACTGTGGTATCTCCCAGTAAGCCAATAAAGAGCATCCTATAGCTGTACTTACGAAGAATATTTTGAGAAATATATGATTTGCTGTCCCTCCCAAGTAATCATTGTAATATCCAACAGCTAGAGCTAGTATGATTCCCATTGAATGAAAGACCGATGGGATAGTATTGTAATAAAAAGATGACAACTCTAGGTCTATTTTCATCCAACTAACCATAGTTGGCTGTGATGAAGCATGACCAGAATTATTAAATGCCCAAAACATCAAAGGAAAAATCCATGTCTCCCATCTGTTAAGGAACTGCTTATATGATACATGTTGGTGGGTTTGAGTAGCGGTAGTTGCTCCTATTCTGCGTCGTCTTTCTAGCGCCACCAATTTATCATTTTCTGTCCAATACCAATTATCGGTGTCCAAGGGAGTATTTGGGTTGCCGATGAAGGTAAAGAGTGCCACAGGAATGCTTATTGCAGCATCAAGAAGAAAATTTATCTTGAATGGGGGAACTTGGGATGTTCGAGATAGAATAATAACGATCTCTTGCAATGGTCCAGCAACAATAGCTGCTAATCCCGAGCTGATTGCCAAATATGTTGATCTCTTATTTAGCTCTGATGCGGAGTACCAACTTCCCAACAAATACTCCAAGGAGACAAAGAGAGGAGCTTCACATATTGCTAAAATGAATCTGATGATGTAAAGTTGGTTCAATGAGGTTGTGTAATATTGTGCCACTGCCATACCAGCCCATGCTATTTGTAGAGACCCTAGAAAGTATCTGAAGTTTATTAGATTACGATAAATTAGGTAATTTGCTGGTATTTGTCCAAGAATATAACCTGAAGTCCAAATTGAAAGCAAATAGTTGTATTGGTTTTTATTCATGTTGAAGTATTTATCCATGCCATTGTTGTATGCAATGGAAATATTAGATTGGTTTAAGCTCTTAATGAAGTAACCCAACATGCTGGATGTCATTAGATAGAAATCCAACTTGTAAATGAATGCCTGTTCTTTTGGGTGTTTATCTATACTATCATTAAAAAAACGTTGTAGTTTGTGGAGTATAGTTGATGATTTTGGTGGTAGAAGTTCATCATGGTCAACCTCTAAGTCAATGAAGGGAACCTCTTCTTCCACCGTAATTAGATCATTTTTCTTTATCAAAGGAATCTTATCCATGATTCTTGTGGGTTGCTTACATGGTCCATAGTTGATCTTGCTTATTTATACATTGGCCACAGTTTGATGATTGCGAATTTGCAGCCGCAACTAGTTGCTAGGTAAAGCACAGCATTGTAAACCACCACACACACACACACCATGCGTAATCAAAAAAAGAACAAAATAATATAGGAGTAAATCAGAGTATATCTAAGTACATAAAGAAACCGAAGATACTGACTACTACTCAGTGGAATGTCATATATTGTAAGTTTCAAGGTATAAAACTTTACATATATACAGAAATCCTTTAGCAGTCAACAAACATCCGTGATAGTTTAGTGGCTAGAATTACCGCTTGTCGCGTGGTAGACCGGGGTTCAATTCCCCGTCGCGGAGCTTTTTTTTATAAATCATAAACACTGTTTTGATTCAACCTTCAACCAAGATGTATCTGTTGTTGTCGGTTATTGGTCTAGGAAGATTTTTTTTTATCAAATTGTTGTCCCATGGTAACAGATATCTGCTGAGCAATTGACGAGTATCAAGATACTTCGTTGGTGTCGATTGATAATTTCTGTAACGTATCTCATTTTTCGATTCTTTTATCTGAGCCAGGCCGTGTTTATTTCGCGATCAGAAATAGTAGCCTTCGCGCGTACCAACGACAGTGAGATGGAACCCCAAGACATTAACCGAAGTAATCCTGTCCGTGTGGGTTATTACGATCCCTTCAGTGTATATCTGCTAGTTAAGGATGAACTTGAGGCAAAGTTTCCTCTTACAAACTTGCATTGGAAGTACCATGCTACCAAACCATTGAAGTCTATCCCAGTGCTCCCGGTAGAATTAGTGGAAGAGGTGCCGAAAAAGGATAGTTCTAGCATAGATGGAGTCTACGCTCGATTTATGTTGATCAAGATTCAAAACTTGGATACTTATCGTTCTCAGGTGAGACCATTAATCAAGGAATGGCTCAAAAGCTTGGTATTAACTCAGACTGTAGAGTGGATGATTCTTCTCTATGTACCACTGGACACTAAAGACAACCATTCCACTTTTATAAAGACATCCAGTTTTGATAAGTTGAAAATCGACTTTGGTTCAGAAGGTAAGGAGCTCCACTCCTTGCCTGAATATGCGCCTCATACATTGACCGAAGTAACACGGTGCTTTAAAATTAGTGAATCCGCTGGAAAGATGGCAAAAATAGAAATCTTCAATGAGTTGGCCGTAACCCTAAAGAAGTTACTATTGGTATCGTTTGATTTGAGATATCAACAATATACCCAAAAACTTGCCACGACAAAATCTGTGGATCAGTCTAGTTTGAAGTTGAAATTGAGGTTGGCCAATTTATTGAATGATATGAAGTTACATCAAGAATCCTTAGGATATTATAATGAGCTTTACAAAGACTTGATCGAGTACACTGTTTCCAATCCTTCCAAACTTGATTACTCAATAGGCGAACTAAACTTCGATCCAAACAATCTAAGCATAGAATCATTTGGATTTAGATCCAACTTGTTACATGACGAAAATATCAACTTGTTCAACATGAAATGTTATATATTTATGCACCAATCAGTTCTGCTCCAATCCTTAGCTAATCTGTCAACTACGACTTCTATTTCCGCAATCTCGATTTCCTCCTTATTTCAAAAGCTCATTGTGTTCTTGAATGATATTTCGAAGCATTTTCCCAATGCTGATTTGAATGAATTCACTTTTGCAATTATCGATACCTACTTAAACTTACCTATTATAAACAAGTTGATCGATAGGACCATTCCACAATCTAATTTATCAGAACCACCAGTTCAATTGAAAGAGATTTTAGAATTTAAGGGTGAATTAAAACTCTTACAAAGATCTAAATTGGTTGAAATTGCAAACAAAAAGGGGTTTAGCATTCATGGATTTAACCAAATATTCCAGGAGATCGATCTAAACGAAGAGCATACTAGCAGTTCAGAAGTCAAACTCACGTATGTCCCTATTTTGGAAGCTATCAAGACAGAAGAATCATTTTACAATGCATTTGAATCAATCACAGAGCTGGTGATTCAGGATTTTGTGGCATGCGAGAGGCCCAAAACTATTGACATGTTAAGCATTGATCTCTCCTTGTTGAATTATCAACGAGGAAACTATCAGGAATCTTTAAATATCCTTCAGAATTCTCATGACTTTTTTATCTTGAATGGTTGGAACTTCATGGGTGGAATCTTGCTAGAAATTTATCTTGTGTGCATAGACAAACTCCAAAATAACGATCACCAGTTATTTTTGTCTACTTGCTTAAAACTCTTCTCGAGCTTGGTCACTAATAAGGATAAAGTTGGCATCAATAATTACCTTTTAACGAAGTCGAATTCACAGATCCAAACACTCTTTGATAAAATTCTTGATAGCTCTTCCAAGTTGGATGATGCTATGGTATATCTGATAGAAGGTTTATTTAAAGTGGAAGTTATTCCTTTCGTTTTCCTGGATGAGTCGAGATACGACAAGTACCTCATTGAACTTAAGGTTTCCAATCCATTTCACTTGCAGTTAGACTTTGCTAGTATAGACTTTGAAGTCACTAACCAGGATGATTTGACTGCATTGCATTTCACGGCAGAGAATCTTAGAATCGACTCCAAGGGAGTTCAGACAGTTGCACTCAGCTCAAACAGCTTCCGTCCTGGGTTGTTTTACATGAATAAATTGGAGATTAAATTGCATGAAAAACTACTGTTCCAAAGACAATTCCAGGACGTAAATGATTATGACAGTACTGTTATAAGGAATGGTGCACCGACTGATTCAGAATTGCAATTGAGTCGTTCTTCACCTGATTTATTACTTTGCAGTCGCTTAGATAAATTTTGGTGTGAATTTGTGAATCCATCATGCTTGGAACTTGGCAAATCCCTGATAGTATTAAGAATTCATCTTTCTTCGAACGCTATTAAGAAATTGAAAATAGTTTGTGATACTAGAACTGAAGGTGTTAAGTTAGAATCTACTGAATTTGAACTCACAAACCTTGAGCCAAATCTGCATCACGATGTGGATTTGCCGTTTACGTACTTCAGTGACAACAAAATAATTAGTATGAGTGCTTCCATGAATTACATTGTTGATGGAGAGACATACACGCATACAATCTGTAATGAAGTTGATACCGCATTACAGTTGTCGGTTTCTGTACAAGATATATTCAAGCCAGAGCATATTTATTCCAAATTTCAAGTTGGTACATCTAATCTGAAGTCTCCAGTGAGGATATTATCCAATGATTTATCAACCCCAAACAAGGCATATAACATACTCAAGCCTAAAACGGAGGTTTCTCCGTTGGTGGCCTTTGGCGAACAGCCAGCAGGCTTTTTCTATAAAATAGTCCCAGAAAAACACTACCGAATTAAAGAGACAGACTCTCTAGATCTTTCAATCGAATACTCCAATTTGCATGATGAATGCAAGTTATACTTGGAAGAAACCATAATGAATAAGTTGAAGGAATTGAAGCTTTTAAAGTATTTCTTTTTGCTCAAGCACAATATCATAGAGAAGATTGTTCCAAATCTTAACAACTACGCTATCAATAAGATCATCAAGATAACGAATAACAAAGAATTAATCCTGGAGCTGGAATTGATTTTCAGTAATTATGTCTTGGATTTAAAAGAACGACAATTACTCTCTAGTGTGACTAATGACATATTGACTAATCGGGTTGAGGTGGGGAAAGAAATTAGTTTGGTAAAACGGAAACTTGCTATATCTGTCCCTGTTCCTCTCTTGAAGTATCTCCAAGTTGTTGAGTTTAATTATGACAAGAACAATCGATTTTTGGTGGGTGAGCCGATTGACGTTCTGTTGTCTGTATCAACATATAAACGATGGTTTAGTGAGCCGGTATCGGAAAATGCGCTTGCAGAATCATCCCCTGATGGCAAATCTGCCGTGCAAAAGAAGGAAAGCTTTCAACTCATGATACAGAATGATGACAACTGGTTAATTACAGGATTCAAGAAACATAGTTACACTATGGATGAAACCAAAGAAAAGCAAACTACAGTAGAATTGGTGTTGGTTCCATTGAATGTTGGTAAATTAGCATTACCAAAGGTGGTGATCCGGAGTCTATTTCCTGAAAATAAAAATTTTTCCATGGACATTGACGTGAAAAATGGGCTGGAAACTCTTTTGGTGGTTCCGGATTTAGAAAGTATAACTTTTTCGTTCTAGAAATAAATTCGATGTAAAAATATTTTTTTTTTTTATTTTGCAACAATTTTGACTACGGTCAATCACGTGGATGGTTCGATAGCCGGAACATGCGCATAAGGTTTGGGATCATCATAGAATAAACAAGAGAGATTCTGATAATTTGAATAATTCAGGTATAATGGTAAAAGATACAATCTACTATGACTTGCTTGAGGTAAGTCCGCTGGCAAATGATGCGGAATTAAAGAAAGCATACAGAAAACAGGCCATTAAGCTCCATCCAGACAAGAACGGTAATGACCCAAAGGCTGCTGAGAAGTTTCAAGAAATGGGTGAAGCGTATGGAATTTTACTGAATCCTGATTCGAGAGCTTTGTATGATGAATTGGGGGTAGAAGGAATGAAGGAAAGCAAGGTGGCCAGTGATGCTGCTGACATTGACCCTACCGAATTCTTCACTATGATTTTTGGTGGCGGTAGCTTCAAAAGTTGGGTTGGTGACTTGACCATGTTACAGGAGATAAGCAAGAAGTCTGAAGTTTTGGGTGGCGAAGAAGAAGAAGCTGAGGTCTCCAATTCGACTGAAATGGCGGTTCATGGAGGTGCTCCGGCTCATCATCCATCCGAATCTCCGGAAGAGAAGAAGAAAAAGCTTGCTGAAAGAAGAGAGAAGTTTGCCAAACTCGATGAGGAAGCCAGAGAGGCTCGTGCAGTTCGTGTGAAGGAATTGACTGCCAACTTGATTGGCAGAATTGAGCAGTACGAAAGCCTGGTTGGCAACCCAGAAGGGCTCGCACAATTTGAGCATAAGCTCAAGACCGAATTAGAAGATTTGAAGATTGAGAGTTTTGGTATTCAATTGTTACATTTAATTGGTAAGATTTATCAGGAACAAGCCAGTGCTTCCATCCAGGCAGCCAAAACGTTTGGTGTTTCTAAGATCTTTACTACTGTGAAGTCAAAGACCAGTTCGGTTAAGAACGGCTACTCGATTATTAAAACGTCCTTGGATGCACAACTTGCGGTCAAGGATATGGTGAGAGAACAAGAACTCTTGCAGCAGCGTGGTGGTGAAATGACTGAGGCAGAAATAGTAAGACAGCGCGAGTTGGAAGAACTCATTACCGGTAAGTTCCTTGCTGCTGCATGGGCCATTACCAAGTTTGAAATCTCGGGTATCTTGAAACAAGTCTGTACTAATGTTTTGAAAGACAAGACCGTATCCAAGAAGGAAAGAAGTAAGAGAGCACATGCTCTCGCTTACCTCGGTAAGGTGATGAGCCTGGCTGAACGTACGGCAGATGAAGAAGAGGAAGTGAAATACTTTGAAGATATGATGGCCAATGCCACTGCCAAAAAACAGTCGAGACAGAGAAAAGGTAAGCAAAATACACCTGAGATGGAAGAATTCATGAGAAGATACGCAGCAGAACATGAGCCAGAAGATGAACAGCCATATCACAAATAGTATCTGTAATTGTAACATTTTTGTATTGTCAGTTCCATACATAATTTTCCCCAGTCTCTGATTTTTTTTTCCATTTCTCTAGATCTTGATTTGAGCGCTGCGCACGACCACTATCCGTTCAAGTTCCGCAGAGCCAAAAAGACTGAGTTCCTCCAACGATTAGTAATAACGATGAGTTCTCCTAAACAAATATTGGGGTTATACAAACAGCTCTTGGAGAAAGCTGCTAAATTTGACAACTATAACTTTCGTGAGTTTGCTAGAAGAAAGATTGTTGACTCATTCAAGGCCAACAAATCTTTAACCGATGAAGCGGCCATCAAACAATTCTACAACGAAGGCCTCGACAACTTGGCCTTATTGCACAGACAAACCACCATTTCTCAGATGTACACCTTTGAAAAGTTGGTTGTTGAACCATTAAAGAAACACAAGTAAACCACTATTACAGCAATCTCACGAAGTCCGGTGGTGCCTTCTAACAAATTTGGATATATAAAAACCAAGATATACAATAATGTATGATTATGATAGTTTGAAATGTAAGGAAACAACTATTTCCATGATTGAATTGTCCATGTCGCCTGTTTCTATAGTGGAACTTGGTATAGGTACAAAAAAAATAATCAACGACCTCGGTGAGGATCGAACTCACGATCTCAAGATTAACAGTCTTACGCCTTAACCAGCTTGGCCACGAAGTCTTGTTGGTGTTCAACCGAAAATGGCTTACTTTGATGTTTGAGCCATCTAGCTTAAGGTTTGGTACTTAAGGTGAAATGTTCGGGAATAACGGACTTTTACATATTAAACTTTGAGGCAATTTTGACAAGAAGAGTCATCTTTTCGTATTGAAACAAAAGATCCTTCCTTGTATTTGCTTGGCAGTTCTATTTTATTTGGACTAGTTTGCCAAGGGTTCTTTGTGCATATAAGTTGCAATTAAACGATCACGGCTGATAACTCAACAGTTTTCTGCCATCAAATACCCTTACGTATGCCAGCCTTTAAGTTAGTGAGCTTGGTATTTATTAAGTTTCTGCGGGAATTAATCGATTACTCGTTTTTGAACGAGTTCCAAAAATAGCATGGCAATTTTGCTATTTGGCAATTTGCCCTATTGTCTCAGAAAATACGTCAGTTTATTTCGGCTGCAAATTGGCCGTAAGTTTCCATCCAGGTCAATACCCCAATACGTGCATAATATTATTTAGCTGAATAGTATATTCGACACATAAATCCATAAACAGATATATAACCTTAGAGGGGAATATAATTGGAATCCGTGATTACAACAACAAGATAGCAGCCATGGCAACCAACGATCCTGAACCGGCAGCAACTGCATTGGCGTCACCCTTGGAGTGGTGCGATTTGGATTTGTGGGTCTTGGTGCTGCTGGAAACTTGTTCAGCAGAGGAAGAGGAAGCAGCAGAAACAACAGCGGCAGTGGCAATCAAGAAGGCAACTGAGGAAGAGAATTTCATTGTATAAGTATTTGTTAAAACTTGAACTGGTAGATTGAAGTGATATTGCAAAAAAAGTAGAGGGTTCTTGTCTCTCTTTTTATACTACACCTAGAGCAATGGTTAATACCTATTAATAGATGGATTAGTTCCCATTTATAGAAACTACCGGATGGAGTTAATCTTTCGTGGGCCAACGAAGTGGCTGAAGCTCGGAAACTGGTATTATGTTCGGAATCCACGGTGGTTCAGAAGTTAATATCCTGAATATGGCACTTATAAGTCAAATACTAGTATGAAATTAATTCTGGATCCTCATGCCGTTCTAAAAATAAAATTCCTCTATCACGCCTTATTACCCCGTATTATACAAATTATACTTCTATACAATACAAATGACATACTATATAGAGCAGCAGAAATAGTCCGTCTTTTCAAGTATTCAATCCCTTGTGAATATAATCCATTAATTCATGCAATATGTTTTCCAAACTGGTGTAAAATGCACAATAGTCGTTGATATCAACAAAATTATTCCGTAAATCATAATAAATCTTCTCGTGTAGCTGCATCAATTCTGCCTTTGTTTCAATGCTTAGATTGTTCACCGTTGGAACAAGCTGGTTTTGTGAAATTTGATACCCTTCCGCGGCATCCTTTGTCTCACTTGAATGTTTCACAGACGACGTATTACTTGAAAACCCGCTTGACAGACGCAGCATCTGTTCGCTCTTCTGAGCGTTGCTATCTTCTCGCAAAATAGGTTGCGGAACATCCATCACATCAAACAACTCATTCATGTTCATAAGACCAGCAACTTGAAAATCATAGAATTCAATGCTATTTCCGCCACTAGTCACCTTGTTTTGACTATAATACTGGTTAATCAATTGATTGACATTGTATCTCTTCAAAATGAACTCCCAAGTCATATTGGTAAGTGATAACATCCTCTTATATTTCTCGTTCTTGAACCATTTCCGATTCAAAATGAACAATGCTTTGTTTATAAGTTTAACATAAATGCATAATTCATTCATAGTCATGAATTCATATTTAAATTTCACAGTAATAATGATGAACATCAAGATAATAGAATCCAATGGAATGGTTCTCTTGACATACCAATTATACTTTCCAAACTTAATGAAGTCGTTGTACTTTAGGAAATCATTCAAATTGTGTAAAATGGAAGGAATCAAGTTGTTCTGAAGATTATCATAAGAAAAGTTTTCGTTCTGACTAAACTTTAATCGTGAGATTGATGAATTATCAAAATTAGCAATGATATTAGCCTCTTGTATTTGTCCAAATGTGTCCTCATATTGGCTTAAAGATAATGCACCGCCCCGGACTTTATCAAAAGTTTCCAATTCTTTCAGTTCTTGCTTTGCTAAAAATTTATCATACGCAAACTCGTCAAAGCTTGGCTTCTTCTTATCACTCAACAAAATCTTCTTGTGTAGTAACATTAAAGCTCGGTCAACAAAACTCCAGGAATGGTTCCTAATAAAGTTGATAACATTCATCTCCTGTACCGTGCTAGGAGGGTACACTCGGACATGTGAATTCATCCTGCGAATTGAATCCAGAATAAAGCGGAATAACTCAATGATCATTTCCTTTATCTCGTTAATTTGTGATACGTTTAGATTTGCTGACAACCCATTATGAAGCTGATATACCAACTCGCTGAGAATTCGATCAAACTTAAATTTAACATTCATGGATAGAATACCAACATTTAGCTTCTTTTCCCGTACATTACCTGGTTCATTCAAGGCTGGTTCTTCATCATTAGGCATTAGAACGTTGAAATCTTCAAATCTACAAACTGGAGGAAGACAGAAGTTATGTGACGTAAGGGCATCTAATCCAAATATCACCCACCACAATAGTCTTCTAAATTTTATAACCTCCCAATCTGAGATGCGAAGAGTGATCAATGGATCTTTGTGAAGCTGCAAGAATTTTGCATACCGTATGATATGAGACATTTCCATAGTCGATGGATTTGGAGATGTTGATTGAATAATAACATTTCCCAAGAGTAAGGGAATGGTCTTGATTCCATGAGGGTAATTGTAATACTGACAAATCTTGTTAAATCCTTTTAGGTACTTATCAATATCCTGGTTAAGCAATAAGTTATCATATTCCTCAAATTCAGAAATTGTCGATGCATAAAGGATGGGAAAATAAAGGGTATAAAACTGTAAGTAATTGAAGGATTTGTGAGGTGACGATGCAGATGACGACGATGAATCGTGTGAGTTCTTGCGGGCAGATTGTTGAAACGAGTCATCTGCTACAATTTCCCAATAGAGATCATGGTGCTTTAGGAATTCGTTAATGTTGATGACAATTGGTAATAAAATGTGTACCGAGTTGACGTAACGAGCCATCAATTCGAATGATCTTTCCTTGGAAGGCATGTGTTTTAACAAGTCCTCAAGTAAGTGATCATTTTCATAGTAGTTGTTTGTCCCATAGAGATAGTTTACTGTTGTTGCTGGATTTGATGCTCTTGCGTTAAGCAAATTGTGTAAGCCTGCGTTGATGGGCTCCGCTTTATTTTGGAAGCTGGACGAAAAGAGTTCATTTACCAGCGGTTGTTCTAGGGAACTTGACTGCTTGGTGAAAAACGAGCCGATGGCATAGTTGCTGTTTGAATTAGAGAATTGGGACGTTCGGGGTGAATTGGCTCGATTGGTTTCTGGTACATTTGGGTTGGTAAAATTGAAGGAGCTCATATTGAATGAGTATAATTCGTCATTGTGGTAGATCAAAGGTTGTCCTGGTTTTGTGTTGAAGTATATATTGGTAATGTTGTTTGATGTGTTGTTTAGGATCGGAGTTTGGAGCATACTGTTTGAGATTTGAGCTTGTGGTGCCATCGTATTGGAAGAGAGAAATGATAATTCACCAGTGGTATTTGGAAGAGATGATGATTCATCTAGATGTGGCTCTACTTTAATTTGTACCAGGTTGTCTTCATCAGATAAAGGGACGGAATCCGATGAAGTAATCGGAGTGGGTTCTGGAAGATGGTGTTGTTTGTCATGGGCAGGTTTCATCGACAGAGATCGTTTTATCAATTCTTCTGAGGTTAATCTGGATGTTGATTTGCCTCCACGACTAACACGTTTGTTCACAAAGTACTTGCATTCTATACCCAAACGTTCACAGTTGTTACAGATGGGATAAATTCGAGAGCATTTAATCTTTTTGGAGTGGCAGTAGACGCATGATAGGATCTTCCGTTGGCGTGCTTTCTGAACTTTCAAGACCTTTCCATCAGCAAGAACTTTTAATTCCTTATTGGAGCCATTTGCCTCCTTGGCATCTTCCAATGGAGATAAGGATTCTGGAGATATTAGGACAGTGGGGTTAGACATCTTCATGTGGATGGAAGCCAGCAGCAGGTAGATAAAAGCGGGCACGGTGATTCACTAGCTGTAAGTATCGGCGAGGAGCTTCCTTCTTTTTTTTTATTTTATTGGGCCTCTAGATTAAAGTGTTACCTTTTTCCAGATCACGAAGATAGCTATTTTGTGGGGTAAGTGTGGTTTATAAAAGCTCTTTAGATGGAAAGGAAAGGAAGAAACCTTGGCGGGGTTAAGTGCACGGTTCTCGCACGACCTTCGTAAATCTCTTCGGGGTGAGTAATAATAAAGAATTAGTAATGATTGGCGCCGGCGGAAGAAAAGGGAAAGAACCAAAGAGTATTTTGGAAGGTAAACTTCCTAAGGTAAGATAACAAAAGAAACACTTCTTTTTTTTCGGAGTACAACCATGTTTTCTTTTTTTCTTTTTTAATGAAGGGAAGTGTTCGGAACCTTGTTGTTGCCTAAGTAGTTTTTCTCGTTCTATCGCCGAATATCCTGGAAGTTTTTAATCTCCGACATAGTTCGGAAAAAAAGAGGCGGTTGAGGTTTGGGGGAACTTTGGGTTTTTCGGGGTGAAATTAAAACAAAAAGAAAGAAAGAAAGAAAGAAAGAAAGAAAGAAAATCTGGTTTAGAGAAACAGAGATAAACATCATAATAAATAGTTTTAACTAAACCTTCCCAAACTTTTTTTTTGGTCAAAAATGTGAATCATAATAAACATTTACCAAATATTAGAATTACTGCAAAATCGCCACTTGTAGGCTCTGATAGTCACATTCCTGTATTACAATAACCGTGAAACAAAAACAACTAACTTATCTCGTCAAAAAATAAGGCTACTATACCCATAATACTTGAGATATCCCGATTCTCCATTCCAATCTACCCTCATATTCCAACTAACTGTAAATCGTTTGAGTTGAGGTGGTAGTTTGATTCGTGTACCACCATCACGTGCAGGAAAATTTCTCACCAAATTTTATGAGTTGTCCTCAACGAACGAAACGTCAACAACGCCTGATCTCCCGATCCAATTGCGTGCTGTTTCTCCCCTACTAATTAACCATCCATGGACTTCGAAGCTGCTGAAGATATCAATGGCGTCAGATTCGCCTGGAACTCGTTTCCTTCTACTAAGGCAGAGGCAGCCAAGATCGTGGTCCCCACAGGTGCCTTGTACACGCCGTTGAAGAACAGAGAAGATTTACCAATCGCTAGCTACGATCCTGTTTTCTGCTCCAACCACTCGTGTAAGTCTATCCTTAACCCATACTGTACCGTGGACCCCACCGGCTTCTGGCACTGTCCTTTGTGTGGCCAACGGAACCCGTTGCCTGCCCACTACCAAGGCATCTCCCACGAAAACTTGCCTCTAGAATTACAACCACAAAGTTCCACCATCGAATACATTACAGCAAGACCAGTCCAAAACCCTCCCATCTTCTTCTTTGTCATTGACTTGTGCCAGGACGAAGAAAACTTGAAGTCGTTGAAAGAATCATTGATTATCTCTTTGACTTTCTTACCGCCAAACGCCTTGATCGGTTTGATCACTTACGGCACAATGGTTAAAGTCCATGACTTGGGCTCCGACAAGATCAACAAATCCTACATTTTCAGAGGCGACAAAGAATACACCGAAAAACAAATCGCCGATATGTTAAATAGACCCGTGGCCGTTGCCCAGGGCCAACCACCACAATTTGCCAACTCATTGTCCAGATTCTTCTTGCAAGTTGACGAAGTCGAATTCCAATTAACTTCCTTGTTGGAAAACTTGACCAAGGACTCCTGGACCGTCGCCAACGGAGACAGACCATTAAGAGCTACTGGTTCCGCCTTGAACGTGGCCTCCAACTTATTGGGTGCCGTGTTCCCTGGTTTTGGTGCTAGAATCATGTTGTTCTCCGGTGGTCCTTGTACTTTGAATCCTGGTTTGATTGTCGGCCCTCAATTGAAGGAACCAATCAGATCTCACTCGGATATCGATAAAGACAACGCCAAGCACTTCAAGAAGGCAGTCAAGTTCTATGACTCGATTGCAGCTAGAGTGGTCAAGAATTGTCATGCTGTTGACATTTTTGTCGGTTGTTTGGATCAAATGGGGGTCTATGAAATGAAGAACTTGTGTAACAAGACTGGTGGTACCCTCATCTTGAGTGATGCATTTACCACCTCTATCTTCAAGCAATCTTTCCTTAGATTGTTCAACAGTGACAACGATGGATACTTGTTGATGGGTTTCAATGGTACATTGGACATCAAGACTTCCAGAGAATTAAAGGTCAGTGGAGCTATTGGCCACGTCTCTTCCTTGAATGCCAAAACCTCTAATGTTTCTGAGAACGAGTTGGGTGTGGGTGGTACTTCTCAATACAGATTATGTGCCATTTCTCCACAGCATTCCTACGGGGTGTTCTTTGACGTCGTCAACACCCAGGCTTTACCACAAAACTACCAGAGTTACATTCAATTCATTACCCACTACCAGCACGCTTCAGGAACCTACAGAATTAGAGTCACCACGATTTCTAACTTGTTGACTAGCGATGAACAAACGTTGACCAACTCATTTGACCAACAGGCTGCAGCCGTGTTGATGTCCAGAGTGACGTTGTTCAAGTCCGAACAGGATGACGAGGCCGATGTTTTGAGATGGATTGACCGGATGTTGATTAGATTGTGTCAGAAATTTGCCGATTACAGAAAGGACCAAGAGAACTCGTTCAGATTGGGACAACAATTCCTGTTATATCCTCAATTTATCTATCACTTACGAAGATCTCAGTTCTTGCAGGTTTTCAATAACTCTCCCGATGAAACTGCCTTTTACAGACATGTTTTGTTGACAGAAGATACCTACAACTCGTTAATTATGATACAGCCAACGTTGACGTCATTCTCTTTGGATGGTGAGCCTGAGCCAGTGTTGTTGGACTCGGTGTCTATCAAGGATGACAGAATCTTGTTGCTTGATACCTTTTTCCACATTTTGATCTTCCACGGTAAGACCATTTCGCAGTGGAGAAAGGCTGGATACCAGGACCAACCAGAGTATGAAAACTTTAAGCAGTTGTTGGACGAGCCTAAGCAAGAAGCCTCCGAATTGTTGGTTGACCGTTACCCATTGCCTAGATTTATTGATACGGAAGAGGGTGGATCTCAGGCCAGATTCTTGTACTCGAAGTTGAACCCATCTATTACTTACAACAGCAACGAATTTGTCAACAACGGCGCCATTGTCTTGACCGATGACGTTTCGTTACAGGTGTTTATGAGTCACTTAAAAAAGTTGGTAGTCTCTGGATCGAGCTAGGGTGGATACATAGCAGTAGTTTCAGATTCAACTTGAATAGATTTCTTTCAATTTAAGAATTAGCACAGGTGAATAAAATGTAGATAGTTATGAATATTGGCCAAACGTTTTCTTTTAACTTTTTAGTAGCAAAATTCTTGTAATGCGCTATGGAACTTAAATGGCGCTTAACTTTTTAAAATAACGGGCGTGTGGCGTAGTTGGTAGCGCGTCTGCCTTGCAAGCAGAAGGTCATTGGTTCGACTCCGATCTCGTCCATTTTTTTTGGTACTAAAGCTTTTTTTTTAATTTTGTTTTTTCTAGAAACCTACTTGTGAAAATGTACTTGTGAAAATGTAACCCGAATTCATGTGCTGTCCAGCACCCGGACCGCAGTAATTAAACTGCGATTAGATCCCCAAAAAAAATAAATAATTTAAAACTCGCAACTTCTCCAGTCGAGTTAGACCGACTGGCCAATTAACACCGAAACGAGGTTGTAACTGTGATGTTTTTCAGCCGAATAATTGTGGCAGGTGTTTTGGCGCTATGTGTAGGTGTGGGACAAGCGTCTCCTGGTGACGATCTTTATGCGTTTGACGACTGTATTTATCAATGTGAACAGATCTCCTGTCATGAAAACCCATACCATGTTTGGCAAAGTGAGTTCCGTGACGAGATTTTGGCTGCAGATCCCAACTACGAGTTTGATTATTACAATGCTAATTGGCAATTTGACACAATGCCGTTACCATGGCACTTGCGGGCGTTGCTCTGGGATTGTCAGCAGAATTGCGATTACCAGTGTCAACGGACAATTACACGGGAACGCAAGAGCAAAAACGAAGAAGTGTACCAGTTTCATGGAAAATGGCCATTTTTACGGATATTTGGAATCCAGGAATTTGTTTCAATGCTATTTTCTGTGGGTAATCTTGGAGTACATGTCATTGGCTTTAAGAAGGTCTGGCGTTATACCAAGACAGCTGAGCTTGCTCCTGGAATTGGATATGCTCTTGCCAATATATTGGTGGTTTCAGGAATCACGATTTGTGCGTGGTTCTTTTCTACTGTGTTTCATATTCGTGATTTCAGCGTCACCGAAACATTAGACTACTATTTTGCTGGTTTGACGGTATTGCTGGGATTTCACTTGATTGGAGCTCGCCTTATGAATTTGGCTCAACCCCACAACAAAAAATGGCGCTGGATCTTTGCTGGTGCTTGTATCCTTGCTTATACGGGACATATTACTCGGCTTGTTATCGACTGGCTGTATACGTACAACATGCAAGCCAACGTGGCGGTGGGGCTCTTACAAAACTTGTGCTTGTGTGGAGTGTGTTACAAATTATACTGCAAGTACTACGAGATGGAACAGGCAGATCCCAAGACGGAACATTTGGCGCATCTCAATTATATCGATTTCAAACGTATCATTTTGCCCAGTTTTTATGCCCGTTCGCCAAAACTCTACTCGTTGTATCCATTGCTCCTAGCCACAATCGTGGTAATTGGAATGTCGCTTGAAATCTTTGACTTTCCACCATTCTTCTACGATTTGGTCGATGCTCACAGCTTATGGCACTTGGTAACAATCTTTCCCGCATATTTAGGATGGTACGACTGGATGATTTGGGACGTGAGTGAAAATGTTGCAGCAGAAACCATCAACGAATTCCAGAAAAAGAACATCTAATTTATATCTTCCGTTAGTTTTTAATACATAATTCTAGTTAACATCATCAACATCTTGTTCTTCTGGAGCAACGTACGCTGGTGGCTTGAAGAACTCCTGGTCTGCCTCCACCACACGCTTAAAAGTGGCACGGTCGCTGGCGTACTGGTACAAATACTCCAACTCCAAGTCATGGACCTGTCTACCCATGACAATCAATGAATGCAATGGCTCGCCGGCGTCATATTCAGCCAATTCCTTCAATGTGCCTGCCTTGAAAGTCTGAGTGGGCGAACCCAACCGCGACACCGCCACGCACGGCGTTTCGGGAGTATAAGCCTGTTCCTGGCGTGTTTCTTCGGTCTCCAACAATTGCTGCGCGGCCGTGGCAATACTCATGTACCGTGGTGGCTCATAAACACCGTTTCCACGCATAATGTTCTCGATCGTTTGCTCTTTGACCTTGATATCCAACAATACCAACGTGTGCAAGCCGATCCGGCGGTTTTCCATGATTTTATCGTAAAACGAGTCTGGCTTCCAGTTCTCAGTGAAAAACACAAGCGAAACCGTTTGTCCAAACTGATACAATTGCAATCCACAAGCACCAACTGCATTCATCACCGAAGCATTATGGATCGCTTCAACAGGAATCCCCAATTCCCGAGCCCGGATTACGAGATCGGTGTGTGTGGTGGCTCCAAAGACGTCTCCAACCACCAAAAACGCAATGTCATCGGTCACAGCATCCTTAAAGATCTCGTCAGCACCGGATTCCACCAATTCACGGTCAGCCAAGATGACTTGGGTACCATAAAACTCTTCTAAACGTGCTTTGTCTGCCGCCATTAAAATCGAAGTATACGCTTCCAAATAAACACGTTTACATCTTCTCACAGTTTCAAGTCCACGTACCGTGATATCTGTTTCGTGGGACAATCCCAATCCAATCAAGTAAAGCATCGTTACTCGTTACATATTTTTCAAATCCTATAAAAAAAGTTATGATGAGATGGAATCACGTGAAAACCTTTAAAAATTTATCTTTATGGCATGGCCAAACTCCGTCAGAAACGTCGGTCTCCTGCCGAAATCCAGCTCGATATTGCCCGATACAATCGGTTACTAGAACAGGAACAGTCTCTCGATTATGATATTCCACCCAAACGCACAAGAACTGGCGTCAAAGATGAGAAAAAGCTCCGGACAATCAGGCGAAGGCCCATAGAACACTCACCCTCAATGAAACGGCCTGCTTTCCGCAGCAGCAGCAGCAGCAGAAACAACAACAACAACAACAACAACAACAATCAAAAGCACCGTGAATCAACTAAAAAAGATAAAACTTCAGTTCTGGTGGCTCCACAACGTGTTAGCGAGATTCCTGCCACGACATTTGAACAACTGGTTGTTCTTAATCATACATACGACGAGATGATTAGCATGATCAATAAGCATACTGCCAGAGACACAACCGGACAAATAGACTTTGCATTACACCATCGACTCTTTCCCAAGAACCTCGAACATGAAGAGGCAAAGTTTAATGTGGGGGCCGAATTCTTTGAAAACGCATCGCCGCTTATTGGCGGGTTTTCCAGCGGCGATATCGACTCATTCTTTGACAGTTTGAGTGGAATGCAATCTTCAAAATTACAGATGAAGCAGATTCCGTTTGCTTAGGGAGGAGGCAAGTCGCAAAGTTGGTTTACAATCAGGATGAGTTTGGGTTCAATTTCGGCCAGCAGCTCGGATATCATTGCCACGAGTTTGGTCTGGTACTCTTTAATGAGGTTATAGGTAAATTCGAGTGATTTCGACTCGGTTTTCATATATTCAATGCATGCACGGATATATTCCGGCTGGTTCTTTCTCTGTTCAGTAGTGGTGGACAAAAAGAGTTGTTTCACAGGAGTTTCTGGAGTCGAGCGGAGACAGTGGAGAATAGGAAGAGAGAGTTTACCCTCAACAAGATCTTCACCAACCATTCCTTTCATGTGAGAGTAGCGGTCGTTGGTGAGATTGAGGTAATCATCACGGACTTGGTACAAGATTCCAAGAAGATTAGCAATTGGTGTGACAACTATAGCACGGTCCTCTAAGGCAAATAGTTGGAGTAATTTGATGGAGAGACGAAAGAGTCCACCAGTTTTGTCCTTAACCATTCGCAAGTAGTCGGCGATATCTGGCAAGGAGTTAGCGATGGCTGCGAAGTTGTCTCTCCAGTAAATGTCCCATCCTTGGCCGCGGTGTAAGTTGAGCATTTCGTCCACAAGAATCTTAGAGGTCTGGCAGTGGAGGTGAAGTGATGGTGGTTCTCCCATGAGAGTGGCAAAGTGGGCAGGAAGGTCTTGGGCCCGTTGGAGAGCGATAAAGTACATCAAGTTGCCGCAATTGAGGGTGAGAGGCATACCAAAACGGACGTGAGCTGTTGGTTGAGAGCGGCGGAAGGAAGACAGGTCTTCGATATCGTCAATAAGTAACAGAGCATCGTGGAAAACCGCTATAGTGGCGGCGATCTGTTTGAGTAAGTCGGTGTGCGGAATCTGGTAGTAGAGATCATTGAAGGCGTGGAGAAAGCGGCTGCGGACGTTCAGATTATTGCCAGGAAGTGTTTCAAGATAGCGGTACGGTTCAAGAATCGTTTCAGGGACCACATTGTCTTCCAGGGCGATGATAGCAGAAATATCCATAACAAAATGATTTGATTAATCAGAATCCAATTGCCAAAAATTCACTAAGACTATAAATTAGAGAGACAATAGAACCAAAAAAAAAAATAGATACATTAGAGAGAAAAATTAGAGACAAATTAGAGACAATTTAGTGAGAAAATTAGAGACGATAAAAAGATTGAAATCGAACAGAGTGTCAAACCATCATGGACAGAATTGGGCAACAGTTTCGAGAGTATCCTCCGGTCACCAAGTACACAGCGGTGGCGATTTTCTTATGTTCTGCTGTCAAGAGTTCACGGTTGATCAATGAAAGCAGTATGATATTTATTGTTGAGAAAGCATTACTGCTGCAGCCATGGCGGCTATTCATTGGATTCTTGTATTACGGCGATATATCAGTAATACTTGTGATCCGGATATTGTATCGACGTATGCAACAACTAGAATCAGAATGGAGCATTGGCCCTGCATTGTTACCCGCAGAATACCACCAACTCACGCCACTGCAGCGCAAACACTACCGTGATTGCCTCGAACAATTAAGACTGGTGGACTTTTTCTATTACTTGATCCAGATCTGTTTTTGCATAGTCGTAGTTGCCACAGTGGCATATTATCGCTACGGAATCCGCATTGTATTCTTGGGTCAATTCTTAGACGAGGTAACACACCATATCTGGTGTCGTAGCAATCCCGACGCGAGGTTTTTGGTTATGGGGTTAATTCCGCTCCGAGCCGTCTATGTCCCATGGTTTTGGATGGTATTCGAGTTGATGCTGCTGCGTGAGTTCTACGTCTCGACCGCGAACTACTGGAATGGAAAGGACGTGTTTTTCACCACATATGTCCGTACAATCTTGTTCCGATTCATGATTCCATATCTCTTGGGCTACTTGTGGTGGTTCTGGCGCGACTACTTGCCGCTGGCGGTGTACCGCGACGGGAACTCAGAAAGACGGACTGCGCGCGCCGACACTTGGCGTCAGTACCGCGACAAACGTCCGCCACACCACGTCCACCGTTGGTTGACGGTACTTTTTCTCCCACCATGGCACTGGCTTGTGCTACGCTACGTCCGTAGTTTATAAAACTTATTAGTATCTATACAAAATGTATTAGTGTATCAAAGCTACTTTTCGACTTTAACGTTTCTCACCTTATTGATTTCTTCACTGAGCACAACAGGAACTTCAACCGCTTCGTGCTCGTCGATGGTCTTGGCAGCAGCAGTCTTGGACTTGCTGCTTACTGGCTCATTTTCGTCAATGGTTTTTGCTGGCGTCATCATCAAGTCAGCAAAGTTGAGACGCGACCCGCGCTCGTCTTCGTCGTCCGCCGTCTCGTTCCATTCCGCCAACTCCTTGGCATGTTCACGCTCAATGGCATACTGAACAGCCTCAAGCACATTGGCACACAAATGCTTGGGCTTATACTTGGGTACAGTACCTTCTTGGTACACCCCAGTCTTGACAAGAATTGAGTGCCACGAATCGTCGTGCGAATTCGCGAACCGAATGTCACTTTCTGGCGTATCGCCGACAAAATATACCGTCAGCGCGGGCGGTAATTCTAACGTAATTTTCTCGCGCTTTTCCACCGCCAATGGCTCGCGGACACCGTCTTCGTCGTCGCTGTCGCTGTACGTCTCCAACTTCGACTGGTTGACAATTTCCTCACCATTTTCATTAATAAGAATATCAGCATCCTCAGCGTCAGGATCGTTGATGGACAACTTCTTGAGATGTTCGTCCAACACACCTTGTCTCCACGATGTCAACACCTTGTTGGCAAACTTGAACGTTCCCTTCTGTGGCTTCCCAAACCGGTTCACCTTGAGTTCATGTCCAGTGTGTTCGCGGTAAAGTGCAGCGATCGAAACCTGCAACGCCCCCATGCCGTACCGCGACAATTTATAGTTGGTGGCCCAGATAAAATCGGAGTGCGCAAAGTAGATCTGCGGACCTTCACCGTATACCGTCAGCTGGGTTCCCATGACACCGTTTTTCAGCAAAAGAAGTTCCAAGATGATCTGCTGGTCGGCAGCCCAATTACGCAGGTCGGCAAACACGAGAATGGCGTCGATCAGAATCTTGCTGAAATCCACGTCACGCGCGCACTTAAGTTCCTCGTCACTAAGATCGTGGTACGGCAGAACCGCGGGGTTCCATTTAAGTACATCGAGGGGAGTGTACACGTGCTTAAATCCGTACAGTTCAGCAACATTCCGACAAACATTGCCAACGCCACCAACCACCAACACGTTCTGGTAAACATCGACCAAGTCCTTCATTGGAGTATGGCCCTGGATGATTTGTTCTGGCGTAATATGGGTCTGTAAGCGCTCACTCAAGTCGCGCGCACGAACCGCCTCTGGTTTACCCCCACCGTTGGTGACAAAAATCAGCGGCACCGTAATATTGTATTTGTTGGCACCATTGAGAAGTTTCATTGCCTCAATGGCTTCAGGGATAGTGTCGGGGCCTCTCAATATAACACCATCGATATCGAAACAGAAAGCATACAGCGCCACCCGAACATGGTCAACCACCGTACGCTTTTTACGCTTGATGATCAGGGAGTTACGCGACAATTTCGCAAGCGAGTCGACTTTCTTGAGATTCTGCAGCAGGGAAAGCGACGTCAGCAGTGAGAGTTTCGTCAAGCCATTCTGCCATTGGTTAAGGTCAGAAAGAGAAAGAGAAGAAACACGATGTTTTCTGGTAAGTGGCTGGAGTTCGTCGATACCGTCGTTATTAAGATAGGATTGAAAAGTGTCGGACATAATATTTGGTTGTGGTCTCTAACAAAACAGGATCTGGTGCTCCTTATATTTGCTCCCCGTGACGTCACAAAACCAACAAATTAAAATACAAAAATAAAAAACACCTCATAGTTTCCTTCCACATGACGTCCTCCACCTGACTGCGCGCCAGGTGCAGTCTTTTACGTGTTCCGAAGCAACCATAAGAATCTAGCCAAGAATAATAATTATATAGGAGACGATTTATGACGCAACCAACAAGTAAAGCATATCTCGATTATATTAAGTCGTGGACATGCTGCGCGAACATCACTGGAATGTTCAATGAGATATTTTTAATAAAGAGATTTCTAATTTGATTCTTTTATTCAAGAAGAAGGAGGAAAGAAAGATTGAATAGCCATGTGATATATCTCACATGACCTGGCCTGGTCTGACAATTTGACAGGTCGTCGGTCATGTGAATCGGCCGATGTTTAAGCCTCAGGGTTGCAACGACGAAACGGATGTCAGCGTTGCTTCCTTAAAAAAAAACTTCACCACTATTCCTATGGACCATCTCACTACGTTGGCGAAGCTTACGTTTCTTCCGTGCAGCGTGCTTGGCTTTAGCTGCAAGTACTTTGCTCGGGAAGGCAACTTTCGAAAGTACAGAAAAGATTATGGCTCAAGTGTCGCAATCATGATTTATAAACAGTTAGCGGCTCTTCCGACACCTGGAATCAAGCTTATCAACTTCTTTAGTGTGGATCAGCTTCTTAACTTTCTTACACCGCTTTTCCACCTGGCCACGACGTCGCAGCTTAGCGGCTACGGTACGCGATACGACGAAAACTCATTTTGGCTCGTGGAAAAGCAGGACCGACAACCCGAAGACCCCGTGATTATCTTTCTCCACGGTGGCTCTTTCTACATCCAGCTTGGACCGACGCATATCAACTCGTTGTTGTGTATGTATCGACTTTTGGACCCTGCGACGCGCGCCCGGACGCTGATTCTTATTCTCGACTACAAGCTTGCAGCAGACGGCTACAGCTTCCCCACCCAGTTGAATCAACTTATGGAAACCTACAAGAACCTTGTGCTTGAGGACGGCTGCACCAACTTACTGTTGATGGGCGACAGTGCCGGCGGTAACTTGGCGATTGCGCTCTGCCAGCGGCTCAAGGAGCTCGCGACCCCGAAATTCCCTTTTCCGCGCAACACCGTTCTCGTGTCACCTTGGACCCGCATTTTCCCGCAACCGCAACAATTTGTCGCCGGCTCGTATTATCAGAACCGCGACCGCGACATTATTACCCGCGGCCTCGGCCGCAAAATGCTCCTCTCGCTATTGGGCGACGTGCCGCTTGAAAACTTGATTGCCCTGCCGCTCAGCAAACTCCCACACACAAAAAAGGACTGGGACATTCCTCTGTTTAGAGACCCTGGATATTCAGTGTTTGTGCTTGCTGGCGAAGATGAGGTATTACGCGACGACATTTTAGAGTGGGCGGATCTCGCATTAGACGTGCCGCTCGCACGCCGCAAATTTGGCGACTCGAATAACAACTTCGTGCCGGAATTACACGCCTACGACCGCGACGACGGCAAATCGGCCCGTGTGGTGGCCGTGGTCGAACCTTGGGGTATCCACGATGCCGTGTTCTGCATCGAATGCAAGCTTCTCGGCGTATTAGAAGCCAAACCGCTGCTAACGCTTGATGATATCGACCCCAACAAATACTTTGGCATCACCCAAATAACTCTGTTTCTCAACCAAGTATTGTAATACATATTTCTACACCTTTTGTTCTGTTATTTAACACTCATTACTAAAAAAAAGTAAAAATAAAACCAATTGTAGCTTTCCGTTCTGAATGTCTATGAAAATCTGGTTGTTGTTTAGGTTTCATCTTCCTTCTTCATACTGGCAATCTTCACCAATGGACTCAACAGCAGCACATCATCACTGTCAAGAATAAATTTATCGCCCAACAATTCGTCGGCATTCGCCCGCTTGTTGAAATCTACCTCCAAACACCATGACAAAAACTTACGAATATCGTAACTCAACGCTTCCGGCTCCTTAAGCTTTGGTGTACCGTTGGTAGCAATAAGATACAATGCCCTCAACGGTGTCTCGTTCAAGTACGGTGGCTCACCTTCAATCATCTCTATCACCATGATCCCAAGCGACCAGATATCAACCTTGGGACCATATTCTTTCCGCAGAACAACCTCCGGAGCCATCCAGTATGGTGTACCGACCATCGTCGTCCGTTTCAAGTTGATCTCGTTGATTTGCGCACAGAATCCAAAATCTGTCATCTTGATATTTCCATCAATATTCAACAAGATATTGTCCGACTTAATATCACGATGAATAACACCTTTGGAATGCAAAAACTGGAGACCCTTAAGAGTTTCACGACACACAGCACCAATCTGCCCTTCGGTCATCACCGAATGTGTCACAATCTCCGTCAACAGCCCTCCTTCCATGTACTCCATCACCACCCACAAGTCTTCCTTGACAAGGAATGAATCGATAAAGTTCACAATATTCGGATGCTTACTGCCTTTCATAACAAGAATCTCGTTGATAATCAACTCCTTCTTAGGTTGTTGCTCCAAGTTCATCTGCTTGATCGCCACAGCACGTCCCTCGTCCTGAATATCATGTGCAATATACACACCTCCAGAAGCACCTTGTCCAATCTTGTTCAAGTCCTTGTAGAGTTTCGTTGGATCTCCGTCGGTACATATCGACTTCAACTTATTGATAATCTGAAGATGCTTACGTTTCTTCTCCTCACGCTTTTTCTGCGCAAGAATTGCTGCTTGTTTCGCATCACGTACCGGTTGCAGCAGCAGCAGCTGCAGCAGTGATTTCTTCTTCTCTTCGACTTTTTCACCCTTTTCCTCCACTTTCTTGTTACTCAAAATATTTTCCAATGCCTGTTGCGGACCAGTCACGTTGCTAGGAATAGCCTCGAGTTTTGGCAGCGCCGTGGTCGGCGATGGAGGTACTTGTACCGGAGGAGGAGGAGGTGGACGATGAGACTTGAACTCGTCTTTCGTGGGGAACTTGGCCGTCGGTACGGTTGGAGCCGTACCGTGAGGTTTAGGCTCGATACGAGTCTGTGAAGCGAGCGAATTCAGGTGCGATTTCGACTTGGGGATTGTGCTTGTAGGCGGGGTCTGTGGCGGTACTGGAGGTAGAGGAAGCGGTGGTGCAGGCAGTGCAGTGACCGAACCTTTACGTGAATTGTTTCTTCTCAAAGACTTGATCGACTTCGACGAAAACGAACGGCCCATAAACGTCTTCTTCGAGGGGGAAATGTTACTGGTAGATGAGGGAGACAATGGCGACTGTTTGGGGGTCTTTTGTTGCTGCAGCTGCAGTGATTGCAGCAGGGCCATTGGTGGTTTAGGAGCGGGTCTGCTGGGAATGAACTGCGTTTCAAACCCAGCATTGGGCGTTTTTGGCTGTTTCGGCGTGGTTTCGTCGTAATGCGGCTGCTGTTGCTGAGGAGTAACGACATTTGGAGACGAGGTTCGTGGCAGCGGTGCGTGGTTCTGGCTATGACCAAACAGGGTCATTGTTGGGGTCAGTGGTGGAGTATCAGAGCTGTTAGTCATCGAGCCACTCGAGTTATGGTGATTCTGCTGCTGGTGACTCTCAAAATGGAACTTCTTGAATGCATTTTCGTCTGGATTATCGTTGGAATCTTGATAAAACGCCACAATATCCATCACGGCTTGGGGATGTTGCTGCTGCTCACGTTTCGAGATACCCAGCGCCGAAAGAAGCCGTTCCCACTCAATTGGCAAGCCGGTATACGATCCATTGTCATCGATACCAACATGTGCGACGTGTTTGGCATTGAATGGAGTACTGATCTTCATGTTGATCAGTGACACTTCCTGCGACCCCAAACTGCTCTGGCTGCTCGAGTTCGGATGACTGATTGATGTGCCCAGGGTCTTGTTCTTGCCAAACATCTGCAGAAACACGCCCTTCACACGGTTTCCGCTCTTACGTTTCTTTCCGTTGACCTGTGGCGATGGTGCTTGTTGCACAGAAACGCCCATACCAGGCAAATCACGAGGTGAGTTTCCTGCAAGTCCAAGGGTCAGGGTCAGCGAATTGGTTGTCAGCAGCGCATGAAACAGTGTCTGCTGTAGCACCGGCGTGATTGCAGCGGTCTGGTTGTGTTGAGTGGGGGTATTGGTGCTATTATTATTGTGTGATGATGATGTTGATGTTGTTGTTGTTGTTGGAGGGCTCCTTACCACCGAGCCAGAGGAAACTGAACGGCCGACAGGTTCCAGTTCTTTGGGGCCGTCAATGTTTTCGTCGTTGGTAGTGGGAATCTTTTCAAGCACGTCATTCTGGAGAATATCGGGAGACGGAGGTCCCGAAGCGTCGGACGCGTCGTGTTCAAAGTTAGTGGATGATTCTAGCATGGTTTCGATGCCGCTTGCAGTGAGCGCTGGGTTCTGGAATGGTTTTCCGGGGTCCAAAGTAGACTTAAACGCATTAAGTTCAGGTGTGGACAAGAGTGACTTCTCATTGGCTCCGCTGGTACCGCTGGCGGATAGTATATCGTCGTTGGCAAGGATGTACGGATCGGGATCGGATTGAAGGCCATTGACATTGAATGTGCCTGGCATACGAGGCAACGTAGGCAGTTCGACCAGGGTGGTGGTAACTTCTGTTTCTGCATCTGCATCTGCTGCTGGCTCGGGAGCCTGCTTGGTAGTGGTAGTGGTAGTGGTAGCGGGCTCTTGTTTGGTTAGTGGGGAGTTGCTGCCCTGGGACGTCAAATCAACGCTCGGCGACGGGATGGGATCGAGATGGTGCTCCACCGTTGGATGTGAGGGTGTACCAGCACCGTTAGTGTGTGGAGAGGCCATAATTATGTGATGTTGATATGGAAATTCGGGATTTCAATCGCAGTAACGACGAGTACAAGGGGACCAACAGCGGGAGGGGCTAAATTGGCGGGGGAAAAACGGGGAAAGGCAGGGAAAAAAACGACCGGGTGGAGACAAATGGATGTGTCAGAATGAATGGGTCTAGTTGTGGTGTGCCTAAAGCGTGTGTGTGTGGCCCTGAAATTGGGTGTGTTTTGTTGTGAATGATGATTGTTAGCGGTTGTTTTTAGTCGACTGAACAGTGAGTCGTGCCCAAGAAAATATAATAAAAAAAAAGTTTACAAAAAAAAAAGCGAGAAGAAAAAAAATATTCTATTAACCAAAAAAAAAAAAAAAAAAAAAAAAAAAAAAAAAAAAAAAAAAAAAAAAAAAAAAA